>NTHP01001083.1:66247-81130 GCA_003416845.1 Oplegnathus fasciatus | reverse complement strand
GGGGGGGGGGGGGGGGGGGGGGGTGTCATGTGATCTGAACAGTGGTTGTAATGGTTGCAAGCCAGTGGTTCAAGTTCAACTTTATTTGTCACATATAAGCATACAGGGTATAATCACAGTAAAATGTATGACATTAACTCCTTCAATTGTGCAATAAAAAAAGTGTAAAATAGAATAAGAATAAAGAAGAGAAATAAGTAATAAATAATAATTTTAACTATAGTAAATAACTGAATAATAGTAAAAACAGTCTCAACGGTCAATTCTTAGGCAATGTAGTGTGTTCACTACCGGAATAACTGCAGTAACTCAATCGTTTGTAGGTAGATACACGGTATGCCTACAAAACAACAAGGGTAGAGAAGCAGTAAAAATAGACCACCTAACGCCATCATCAGAACCATTTGTAAATATGCAAATAGACTTTGTACATATGCCTCCCAGTAAGGAACATAAATATCTCCTGGTTATTGTAGATATGTTCTCAAAATAGGTTGAAGCTTTCCTTCAACCTATGCCACAAGAATGGCATAGAAAGAGAAGATGCCACAAGAATGGTGAAATGTCTGATGAAAGAGATAATTCCCAGATACGATCTTCCACAGTAATTTAATAGCGATAACTTCTAAAATCACCCAGCAGCTGGGGGTGGGGGGTGGGGGGGGGGATATAGCTCATCTCTTATTAGACTTCCTAAATGAGAGTCTAATGAGAGAAAAGGAATATTTCAATTGAATGTAAATGGAGTGATCAGTTCCGATAGCATGGTAATTGCAAATGCACTTAATGCCTATTTTGTCTAATCAGTGGAAGAACTGGCAGCAAACTTGAAACCGATAGAGCTGTCAGAGACTTCAGTAAATGACACAGTGAATTCCTTTCCCATCACACAAACTGATGAAGGTAAAGTTTAACAAATAATTAATCAATTAAATAATTCAAAGGCTTAAGATATATTTGGGTTAGACACAGATTTTATAAAACAGTATACTGATACTCTGATAAAGCCCATAATATATATGATAAATCTATCCATCAATGCTGCGGAATTTCCTCAGATATTTAAACAAGGAATTATAACTCCAATTTTTAAGTTTATAAGCTTGTAATTATAGACTAATCCCAATTCTTCCTGCAATCTTGAAAGTTACTGAAAAGTTAGTGGCACAGCAGCTGATTCATTTTATTGAAATAAAACAGCTTTTCCATCTAAAACAATTCAGTTTCGGCCAAGATATTCAACAAAAATGGCTACATGGTATCTTACAGATGTAACAATGCCTACATGTAAAATAAAAAATAAAAAGAGAGATCGACCAAAACTATGATGACAACATTCGAAGTGCACCAAATGCAACTACAGGACTAAGTCCTCATGAAGTATTGATGGGGAGACCTATGTCCACAGGGACAAGTCTACCTTTGACACCCCATAAAACTATTCTGCTATGGACTGAAGAGTATATGGTAGAGTATGTTAAAAGACTAACTGAAACCTTGAGAAAATTTCATTTACAGGTGTCTAGCAGGCTCCCAAAACCTTCAGAAAAGCCTATTCACCCTTTTGAAGTTGGAGAATTTGTACTAATCAAATCTCTGGACAAGGTCTCTTTGTCTCCTAGGTGGAAAGATCCGTACCAGGTGTTACTGACAATCAGGACGGCCCTTAAGGTGGAGGGCAGAGCAGAATGGATCCATGCCACAAGGTGCCGATTGGCTCCACCGGCTGGTCGTGAGGAGATGCAGAGCCATGGCGAGTGAAGGGGTGGTTCTTCCCTTTGCTCCTCCTGCCGAGTGTGCTCAAACAGGAATCCGTGCATGGCAATCCAGGCGATCGAGAGGGTTCTTGTGTTCTCGGCACCAGTGGTGCCACTGATCTTGCGCCACACATGGAAGGGTGCTCGTTGCAGAGTGTTCAGGGAGAAATGAGCTATAATCCAAGCTCTGAACACAAAAAGGTATTGACGAGCACCTCTGTGCTGAGCAACAAAACAAACTCAGAACGAGGAAAAGGATCGTCAAGCACCTCAGTGCTTAGCAGCAAAGTAATGCAACCCACAACACGACCATACAGAAAGACTGACAAGGACGATGTTGTGGTGAACAGGTATGACAAAACTAATGAACATGTTCTTCCAGCTCTCATCCGGACAAAGAGAACATTGGACTCCGTTGTTTTTGAATGTCCTGAAGACAGGTGTAAGGTAGATGACTGTTATCTTTCGTACCCACTGTCCTATTCTAGAGGTAGATGGTGGTTGGCGGCACATAACAAAAGTTTGGTTGAAGTAGTACAACTTTAGGTAAATGTAAGGAGGGTGAAATACACTCCAGCTACCCCACTGACTAGAGCTCCAGAACTCTGGTGTTTCACTAAACAGCACTTGAAAAATCACTCTGATTGTGTGTCATGGACTGTTGGCTATCCAAAGGTTCATGGTAAGTTACAAAGTTGCAGGAAAATTGATCATGATGAAGTTGATGAGCTCCTCCATAGAGCTTCCTTCTCGTCAATAAACACAAAGAGTTGGACAGAATTCAAAGTATGACTTTACTCAGTGTAAGTAAATAATACAGAGCATTTCTTATCTGCAAACAAAATTCAACATGCTGCTACCTCTGTGTTTTCATTTTTACTTAAAAACTAGTTTAGTGAAATGTGTAGTGTGATTTGTGTAACAAATATTAATCATTAAAGATTTTCATTTTAATGACTTAAAATTAAAAAGACAATAAAAATAATAAAATAATAAAAAACTCTTACTCAATTGCTTGAAGCTATGGTAACAACTATTTTTCATAAGGTTTCTATTACTGTTTGCTGTGTATTTGATTTAAATAATGTGTAATGAGGTGGCACTACACTGTGTAAACTTGTATTGCTTAATCTCTATTCTCCCTGGCCAAGCTTCAATAAATGCTTTTGCGTAAGACATCTAGGTCTCCTNAGTTGATCTGATGAATTCTCTAGGAGGAGTTCGTTAAAGTATGACCCCTCTAAATGGCAAGAAATACACCAAAATTTGGCATTAAATTTAAAATGGCCGACTTCCTGTTGGGTTTAGGTCATGGCACCAGGAGACTTTTCTTTTAGTCTTGAGATGTTACATGTGAATACCAAATTTTGTGCATGTAGGTGAAACGTACGGCGAGGGCTACTTCATTGAAATTTTGCAGGGGGCGCTATTGAGCCAATTTGTGACACCTAACCCAATAACCCTCATCAAATCAAAAGTTTTACCACTTATGATGTGTGTGCCAAATTTCTTGAGTTTAAGAGCATCCCTAACCTCTCAAAAACAGCTTCCTGTTTCATAGCGAAACATCAAAATTCGTGCGCTGCCATGCCCACACCCTTCGACGATCTACCACAATTAGCACAGCTTTTCATTGTGAAGGTCTTGAGATTGCACTGTCAAGATTTGAAGTTGATCTGATTAATTCTGTAGGAGGAGTTTGTTAAAGTATGGAGCCTGTAAATGGTTTTGTGGCGAAACATGGAAATTAGACGCCTCGCCACGCCCACGCCATTCAACGATCAACGATTAGCACAACTTTTCATCACGAAGGTCTTTAGATTGCACTGCCAAGATTTGAAGTTGATCTGATCAATTCTGTAGGAGGAGTTCGTTAAAGTATGGAGCCTGTAAATGGTTTCGTGGCAAAACATGGAAATTTGATGCCTCACCACACCCACGCTGTTCGACGATCTACCATGATTAGCACAACTTTTCATCATGAAGGTCTTCTTGCTTTCAGCATTCACACCAATAACTAGAAAATTGCATTTTCTGCAGAAAATGCGTGTGAATGACTTTGACTGAAATGACTTTGACAGCATTGCTAAAAATACAGAAATGTGAAATGAATTGCCTGAAAAATCTGAATGCTCAAATGCATTGACTGCACTGCTGAAAAGGCTGAAATGTAAAATTGGTAAAATTGGAAGCTGAACTTCATTACCTGAAAAGACTGAAAGAAGAAATGCTTTGTATTGATATCAGACAGTTGAACTGAATTGCTAAACACTTTGGAACAAAAATCGCATTGGTCTAAAGAGGTGAGAGTTGCGAAGCATTGCTGAAAATGCAGAAATGTGAAATAAATTGCCAGAATTAGAAATTGAAATGTATTACCTAAAGAAGCTAAGTGCTGAAATGCATTGCCAGAAAAGCTAAAATCTGAACTGTAATATTGCCAAAGGTTTTCACTTCTATTGTAATAAATTGTTGAAAAAAGCACAATATTTTAAAAAGTATAAATGGTAGAAAAAAGTTGAATAGAGGCATACATTTCCTTAAAGAGGAAGTTTTAACATTTGTATGGTTCCTGTAGCTTAAAATATGCAGAAGTAGCAGTCGACCGAAAAACATACAGAAGAAGGATAAATTACAAAGCATTGCTGAAAATGCAGAAATCTGAAATGAATTAACACACACACTATAACACACACACAGACACACACACACACAGACACACACACACACAAATAACACACAGTGACACACACACACATACACACACAGTAACACACATACACACACAGTAACACACACACACACACCCACACACACACACACACACACACACACACACTGTTTGTTATGTCCTGCTTGGAGAGGACAAGATGGCTGACTTTAAAAATGGCTGAATGAGAAAGGTCAGTATGGATATTACACTGAGAGTTAAACAGTCTGATTAGCCAATCAAAGCCAATCAGCTTTTTCTATTTCCGCCCAGCGACTGTTGAGTCACTGGTTGCTATGGTGATTGGTGGTCACTCACACACACACACACACACACACACACCACTGTAGTGAAGCTTAAATACACTCCCCAAACTCCTGCTTCTAAGTAAATGACCGTAACTCATATCAGCTAAATGATGATACCATCAGAGAAATAAGAGTCTCGTGAACGCAGTGATATAGATTTTATGTTTGTGGGGTTAAAAAATGTGGTGACTTGAGCAGGTTAGAAAACTGGTGCACTCCACATTTTCTGGTCTCCTTTAACATGGGAGTAAATGCGGCAGTTGGTTGCTGTTCCTGTCGCTTGGAGGTCCTCGAGCCAACAATGTAAGTCAGTTTGCTTCCATACCTGCATTTCTGTGACCAGCACAAAATTGATGTGGAAATTGTCTATGAAGGGTGAAAATTGTGGGCACAAGAGCAATTTTAAGAGAAAGTTTTCAGAAGATTATACAGCTGCCCTCCACTCTAGCAATGATGTCACGCACTCTAGCTCCGAACATTCCACCCCATACACACTCATTATAAACTCAGAAAAGGACTGAAAAAAGCATAAAACATAAATTGTGATATTTCAAAAACTATAAAAGATTTCAAAAAGCTGAATACAAGTTTAATAGTTGAAAGTCTTGTGAACAGTTTAAAGTTTAAATGGAGTCTGCTTCCAGCATTCACACCAATAATAAAGAATTTTTTTTGTAGAAGAACATAGGTTGTGAATGCTGGAAGCATTCACACCAATAATAATAATAACTAGAGAAGGCAATTTCTGAAGAAATTGCGGTGTGAATGCTGGCTGCTGAATGAAAGTCAAATAATGTCTGAAATGTATGAAATATGTGGAATATTTTAAGGTGTGTTGAAAGGCTTGCGCTAAACTGGATTGCTGGTTTTTAAAGTTGAATGATACCAATAATGTTTGAAAGAAGTGGAATATTTTAAGGTTTTTTCATTTTTATGAAGAAGCAGTTGAAGAAGTATGAATAGTTGGAAAAGTGGGAACGAGTCTAATTAGTATGAATTGGATTCAAAAGTTGAATCAAACCTATAATGTTTTACAGTTCCTGACTAAGGGTATGAATGAGTAGATAATAGTTGAAATATGTATGAAGTGTAGGAATGAGTATGAAGAGTTGGAAGCGGTTAGACGAGAGGGTTTGGAGGTTTCATGATGAAGTAGCTAAAGGACTATGAAGACTTGGAAACGTGGGAAAGGGTCTCATTAGTATGAATGGGATGTAAGATTTTAAGATTTGAATGTAGTTTCTAACTTGAATGGTTGAAAAAGTGTGAGGATGTCTGAGTCATTTATGTGTGTGTCTCAAACTTCAGTAATTACTTATTAAATATAGTTTAATCTGCAGCTCTGGTCATGGCAGTACCTGTGTGTGTCTGTGTGAGTGTGTGTGTGTGTGTGTGTGTGTGTNACACACACACACACACACACACACAGTGACAAACACAGTAACACACACAAACACACACACACACATACAGTAACAAACACACAGTAACACACACACACACACACAGCAACACACACACAGTGACACATTAACACAAACACACACACACACATACAGTAACAAACGCACAGTAACACACACACACACACACAGTGACATACATTAACACACACAAACAGCAACACACACACACACAGTGACACACATTAACACAAACACACAGTAACACACACACACCGTGACACATACATTAACACACACACACAGCAACACACAGTGACACACACGTTAACACACACACACACACACACACACACACACACAATAACACACATACACACACAGTGACACACACATTAAGACAAACACACACACAGTAACACACACACACACACACACACACACACTTGTTATGTCCTGCTTGGACAGGACAAGATGGCTGACTTTAAGAGCAGAACATTTTGATATTTGAATGGTTTCTGTAGCTGAAAGTATGCAGAAGTAGTAGTCGATGGAAAAACATACGGAAGAAGAACAAGAAGTCAGATTAATAATGATAACAATAAAGAAACATAATAACAATAGTGTGAATGCTGCTGCTTAATCAGCATTCACACTAATTAGAATACAGGGCCACTCTACAGGTCAGGGCCTCAAGACTAGGCAACAACAAGCAAAGACACACAATGAAAACACTGATCTCTTTATTGCTTGAACTGCTGTAAGGACATCCTACAGAGAAATCCAAAATACACCAACATTTAAGCACAATCACTCCAATCAATCTGAGGAAAGGCACAAAAACTATAGAAAAAAAATGGTCCTCTGATGATACTCACTGCAGACTGCAAAAACTGACTGAGTGGAGCACAGTGAGCTGTATAACTAAGGCTGAAAAAAATCCCCAGCAAGCCAGGTTTCACACTCAGTGGCCCTCATTTATCAATCTAGCGTAGAAACCAGCGCAGATCTGAGTGCAGAAATCATCTCACGACAGGGTTCATGTGTGATTCGTGAAACGTTCGTATCTCGCCAATCTCAGCGTAAGAATGATCGGACGTTGATAAAAGTGGCGGCTGAAAACAATCGTTATTTAAATATCACGCCCCTCTATATTCTCTGTTTAAACGCCTCGCCTCTAGAGTTTACGACAGAGAGAAACGTAATCCGGCCAAGAAGAGGAACTTCTCCGACCTGGAGATAGAAACACCAACGTCACAAGTTCAGTTAAACCAACTAGTTTTATTTGGCAGCCTGAAAAGTGGCATCAAATGAAGTCGGAGGAATGCTGCATGGAATTAAATCACTGCTGCGGTCAACAGCGTTGCCGTGGTCAACTGAACTCCAGCTGATGTTTCAATATTTAATTTATACATCCGTGATATGTAAAGTCTATAAATTAATCTTATATCAAAAACTGTTAACCCCGTAAATTGCAAACAATTTGAAAATACTTATTTATGTTAGGGATATATAACACATAGTTGATGCCTTTACAAAGTTGTTATTTTGCCACAGGCTACATATTTTTAAATAATGAATACACGTCTGCATATGCTTAGATGCCAGTCAGAGTGGTCTTAATCCTCCGACAGATTTACTACGCTGCACCTCAAGTCCACACTCACTTGAAAACTTGCGTACACGAGTTGAGACTTGACGTGAGATTTGATCGTTGCCTCCGCTCACGTCCATATTGATAAATGCCGAGTTTTGCGTGGAAATGACCGTACGCCCAGTTTTCTGTTGTACGTTTGTTTCATAAATGAGGGCCAATGTCTCAGCTCTGGCTGATTTAGGTTTTGACCATCTAGTGGGTCAGAAACACTGTAAAGTCATAACACACAGCTGATAAAAAAAATACAGTACCAAGTCAAAATGACACCATACTTATTAAGTTATTACTTATTATTAATTAAGAAATCTTTGAAAAACATGACAGATCAGAGACATTTAACACCGAGTGTTACAATGGGTGGCTATACCAAACAAATCAATAAACTGCAAGCCCAAAAATAAATAATAAGGCCAAAATTGATAGTCAGGTCTCCACTGGCTGGATTGCAGTAATGACCTATTTAGAATGAATGCAGGAAAATACTGTATGAGTAGAACCGCAAAACAGAGTGGCAAGCATCAACAGTGAGCATAAGGCCGGGACTGTTAATGACACTTTGATATACAATACTGTGCATCCAAATATACAAGTTTAATGAGTGGGCTACCTGTAGATTTGTTTACTGTTAGATAGGTCTGGGTATCAAACCTCAAAACCTCTTTGATAGTAACTGAAATGTGTATCTTATTCGAATCCTCATTCTTCTCTTATTCTTTTATCGGGTGGTTTCTGATTGAAGAAAAGTTTAGACTGTATTAAATAACAACAACAATTAACAAAAAACTTGTACTTATCTTACCTATCCTATATTTTAGAATAAAAATAACATATATCTGCACTTATTATCTTTAACAACTTTAATAGGCAACCAAAATGTACAAGAAAAAACTCAAAATTCTTGTCACTTTAACTTTCCAACCGCACACTGACATTTTTCAGATTAGTTACTGATGGTCACCACTTTTGAACCATTTATTGATTTGATTGTGAGGGTCTTTTCCCCCTTGTTTGCTTATTTCTTGTCCAGGTGCAGCTGTTGAAGCACCAGCAGCAGAGGCCTAATCAATACTACTACTCTTATTGATACTCTTATCGGTGCTTTTTCATTACTAAATAATTGCTTTTTTAAAAATATATTATTTAAAAAAAGAATAAATTCAGAACAGGATTAGAATTTATTTATATTCTGCAAATATCTAAATGTTGCAGCAATAGTAATGTTTACAACAGCAAAGTCACTACATAAACTCAATCTCACTGAAAACAAATCTAAAATGTCAATAAAATAAATAATATTCCTGACATCACAATGCTGAGTGAAATTTAGAGAGAATGAAGAACACAGACATCAGTCAGTATCAGTCCTTCATCCTGTCCTCTGTCCTCCTCCCTCTGCTGCTGATGTGATTCACTGTCTGCAGGGACCGCTGGTAGAGGGAGGAGGGGCTGGTGTGCCTCAGCCAGCAGCGAAGTTTACAAGAATTTGCCCAATTTTAAGATACGTGGCAAACTAAACAGTTGGACTACATACAGACAGCTTTTGTTTTAGCTTGTTTGTAACAATTTGCCACTAGCCGAGCTAATGCGCCGTGCTTGTGTAAAACATAGCAGCGGTGGATGAGAGACTGCGCAGATGAGCAGATAGAGATATTGCTTTTCTATACGTTTACATGTTTATGCTTGTTGAACAAGTGTATTGATAAAGTATTGGCTTTTTACTTGTGAAGGGTTTATTGCAGTAGTAGCTGGAGGAGCTCATCCCTGACACAGAGAGCAGAGGAGAGGATGCAGCGTGATAATAAATTACACCAAAACATCAGACAGCTTTTGTTTTAGCTTGTTTGTAACAATTCGCTATTAGCCAAGGTAACGCACTGTGCTTGCGTAAAACTTTTCTACATGGTTACATGTTTATGCTTGTTGAACAGGTGTATTGATAAAGTATTGGCTTTTTACTGGCAAAGGTTTTATTGCACTTACAGTAACGAGCGTAGTTGGAGGGTTTCAGTACCCATCCCTACAGAAAAATAAGTGCACATTAAATAAAATTGCCATACCTTTGATTATTTTGGAGAAAATCAACAACAAGCGTCTCTTTCCCTTGCCGTTTGATCCATCGTATACAAAACGCAAAGCGAAGTGTGGTGACAGAGTCAGCTGAAACTTGCCAATCGCAAGTCACGTAGAAACGTGCATAATGACAGCTTCCATGAGGGTCTAATTCTTTGCCAATTTTTTTCGCCTAATTTGAAGCAAATAATATGCGTAAAATCTTTTTTGTATTAGCAGTAAAAATAAACGGACTATGACGGAACAAATAATTCACTTTTGACGGAAATTCGTCTGTAGACGGCGCTCTTGCACCCCTGTAACAGACCTGATTTCTTGATTACAAACTGATGATACAGTTTCTGAAGAGGCACTCCACCAATTTTACACATTAAGGGCAAAATATTCACCATGTGTTCATGATGAGCCTAAGAAAACCTTAGAAGAGCCTAAAATGTCTTCTGTGGCTCTCAAGTCTGGGTGTTTACCAGGTACAGGGGGTTTAAACAAAAGGTTATACTGAGTTGCATTATGGGAAATGTAGGATCCAGTGTTTTTGGAGCTTGATATATACTGGGGACCAAAGAGTCAGGATATGTCGGCCTCTGCTGCTTTGATTATGACACTTCTCTTTTAAATCTGTCCCTCACAAATCCCCCAACTTTATGCAAGTGCATAACAAAATCACTGGAGTACATCTTTAACACTGGTTGTTTATCAAAAGCCTATTGTTTGACTTGATTCATGCTTGTGAATATGGTTACATTTTAATGGCTTAAGCAGTGCGTTTATCAGTACAGGATTTTAAAAAATGTTTATTATCACAAAGTGAATAAGTGTCCTCTTTGGAGACTGCATTTTTTTGAGAATATCTTTGTGAGTTACATCAATAGTGTGTGGGCAAAAATAAGCACTTTTGAAGTCCCTTTCATTTGCTGATTAAAACAGCTCTATGAAACTTTTCATTTTGTCCCTGTGGACAAAGGCCGTAGTGTTTCACCTAACGTTAGGTTACATGTTCCCTCTGCTTCACTCCCCGCTGCAAGGAGACTACTTCTCCGGGAGGAGAGTGGGCGGCAGCTCCGGAGACGTTGACTTTGAAATATGGAAAATCTCAGCATCATATTTGGCACCAGCTTGGTTGTGTATATTCTATATTTACTGCAGAAAGTCTGATGTTCCAAGAGGTACCATTTTTGTTTTTCCTTTGTAAGTACTGACCTGCACTCCTTAAATGACAGGATGAACGACTTAATGGCATATAAACATTTTTCTTTATGTACTCTTGCACATCACAAAATGTGCACAACATATAGTAACTTACTCTTAATATATAGATCTTTAGCAGAGCTGTAAATAGAACAACATAAGAGCACATGATGTCAGCAGGGTTAAAGGGATACTGGACATTCTGATTGGGCATTTGCAGTATCCTTTAACAATCACTACCAACTAAATGTAAGTAGAATTTCACCCAGAAATATATTTTGATTTCAAGAGCAAAAGGAAAATTAAAAGAAAATGTTACTGAAAATGTAATTATTCTTATTTACTCTCTTATCAATACAAACAGGAAACACAAAAATGAAAAACGCTGAAAAAGAAATCTAAGAACGTATAGTGAAATGTAAGAACCTGAAATGTTAAACAGAAAGGCTGACATGGAGATGTTCAAATTGAAAGCTCAATTTAAAATTAGCAATGGGTAATGAGAAAGGAAAATCATAAAACAGAAAATGACCAAAATGGCAAGGTTTAAAGGACCTGTATGTAACATTCAAAAATTGCTTGTGATACCAGTGGCAGTCAACTGCAGTCAGCATCCTGTTGTGTGCTCGCACTCCGTAGCCGTGAGCCAGCAACTGCCAAAACAGTGACGTGACATAAACGAGACTGAACGTGGTTGACAGGCGTCATGCTGATAGCTTGCTTTTCCATAAAGTTGTTAAAAAAATGTTGATAGCTTGCTAGCCAGCTTTATCAATCACTGTTTGTCTAGCTTTCACCGAGAAGCTGAGCAACGTCAGCATAGCTAAATTAGCTGGATGATAACGCAAATGGTTAGTGATCTAGACAGAATACTATAAATAAGATGTGTTGCCTGTGTCGAGTTGTAAGTCTGTTGTGGTGTGTGCCAGTCGTTTGTTGATGTTAGCTTAGCAGACTCCAGTTAAAACTGAAGTTGGTAACTTTTATAAAAATAACTTTTTTCATATTTGCTACAACTATCACTATGTCCTGAGAGTAGAACATGAGACAGATGTGAAAAAAATCATACTCCTGCTGCCCTTAAGGCAATTTGCAAGAATTCACTGCTCCCCAGTCAAAACAACCAATCAGAACAGGAGGAGTATCTGACGGCGTCTCCTGCACACACTGCGGGCAGCTCCCCTCCCCAGTGCATGTGCAAACTCGGAGCGGATGCAATGGCGGACTTGTAAAAAACCACTGAACAACCAAGTAATGAGAAAACTGCCCATCCCTCCTTTGCCAACAACAACTTACACGACAAATACAAGTAAACAGAAGAAGACCAATGAAGAAAAGCAAGCTAAAAAGAAAGAATTGGACCGAGCGACGCTGCCGGGAGGGGCTTTGGAGACGAGCTGGAGCACAGCGGAGAGAGGGAGGGAGGGACCTGGAAGTTGCACTCGTTCACAAATCCACTCTCTTCTCAATCTTACCGACTTCAGCTTTAACTACAGTGGTATGATCCCAAAATAAACATATTTTGCTGTGATTTAATTGCAATAAATGGATCAAAAGAACGCCGAAATAACCACATCATGATACTGATTTGTAAAAAGTCTGAATTCATGCTTTGTCAGGTCTGTCCGCAATACGAAAAACAAACAACTTTTAAAATGCCTGTTTTCTGAATGGAGTTCGGATCGATCAGGGCTATGCTATGTTAACATTGTAGCTGCTCCATCAACACTCAAAAAACCAAAATCTAAATTAGGCATAAATATGGCAGCGACGTTATTGTTTATACACACAGATATCTACATATTTTGTAAATTGTGTAACGTATCTTTATAGATATGAAGTAGTATCATAGAGCTAACGTTAGCTACTGTTTTACACTGTTAGCACTGTAGCGGAGCTGAAGAGAGGAAAGAGACTCGGGAGTGAGCATAACGTCTCATCTGTTGGATTTTCCCGGAAAAAACGTTCCAAAGTCCTTTACATAGAAATAAGTTACAGGAAATCTGTTACAGGCAACCGAGAAAGTCGGGGAAGATCTAATTTTTTAAGTTATGTTAAAATCCGTTCATACATTGGCGATAAAAAATGATTAAAAAACGATTAATACATGTGAATTGTTACATACAGCACCTTTAACTTGATTTTTCTCATTTCTCTTCCTGGTGAAAACATCCTCCATACTGTAGGTGTATGGCTGGTACTCGAAATTTTATGGCAAATGTATCTAATAGTTGCTGAGATATATCAGTCCAGACCAAAGCGCTGACCAACACTGCCATACCTAGAACCCCACTTGCATGGCTAGAAACATCTTGACAGATAAAAAAGAGCAGCAGCAAACACAGATAAAACTTTTGGCGTACTGCTTCAAAAACAAAAAGCTTTCTCAGTCAGCATGAAACCCTCTGTCACAGCATCTCTGTGAACACTGAAAATCTCCAGTGTAAAGTAAGCAACTAACTGTGCATTCACATTGTCAACATTTTTGACTTAATATTGATAATGTGACCATATGGTAATTTGTCACTGTTACCCCCATCAGACTGTGAAACAAATTAGTTAACACCATTCCTATTTCCATTTACACATTTCATTGGACTATATAATGCTTGCTATACCATCTGTGTATTTTAGGGCTGTCCTAAATACCATTTTTGGGGCTTTGAAGCTTTGGCGAGAATTACCCACGAACATTCGAAGTTTTAAGGGTTCGAAGGTTATGTAATCACTGTTCCTACAGTGGCAAGTTTACATACATTATTTAACTACATCATTTTAAACTTTTACCTTTTTAGCTGTTCCAAAACATGAAAGGATTTTGTTTTGCCACCTTTTTGTCTTTACTAGTTAAAGGTGTAGTCTATGATTCTGGAGAAAGCTTGTTGATATTTGAACAGCCAAATAAATACACCCCTCCCTTCAGTGATCCTTCAAACTCGCACGAGTAACTCACAGCATTGGTTTGTCCTATGCGCGAGTTGTGACATATTATACCGAAGGGTTTAGTGGAAACGCGGTTAAAGCGTCTGTATTTGAGGACCTGGGTTGGTGGCTCTACCCGAGTCGCTGTTCGTTTCCGGTTTACAGAGCCAGGGCTGTGTATGAACACCGGACTTTTTTTTTTCAGTGCACACACAGAACACAAAAGCTAGCAGACCGTGAGGAGATACTGACTGAATTTGACAAAAACTGTTTTGGATTAGAATTGTAGACTACATCTTTAACGTTAGCTAGCTAAAGACTGGAGTAATTAAAAATTATTTAATTTACTCAGAGGCTACCGGCAGCTACCGGCAACTTTTAAGGTGGAATGTTTTTTTGCATGTTACTCAATGCATAAGTTGACGCCGTGAATCAATTGACACACCTTCAATGTCAATATGACAACTTTAACCAGTCCATTTGTTTTTACTGGCTCTCTTGCATGACATACGCTTTAGTGATGATTAGATCTTCGAGCGCTTAAGAAATGTATATGAATTTCAACCAGATTATGCGAACTGGGAATATTATATATTTCCTCACTCCGGCAGCACTACACCTGTGCCGGTACTGCGTACCGGTGAGTTCCGGCCCACTTCGAGCACTGGAGTCTAATGAGAGACGATGACAAAAAATCTGACTTCAAGGATTTTCCTTTTTATTGAAACAAAAACGGCTACAAAATGTGCAATAATCACATCAAATAACTTACAGCCATAGCCCATAAAAACAAATTTCCTCATATGTAGGCCTATATTTCATGGACTGTTTGGTATTTTTGGGCTAATGCATATATAATAAACCCCCC
>NTHP01001083.1:8227-50407 GCA_003416845.1 Oplegnathus fasciatus | reverse complement strand
TACACAGACGGGTGACAAATTAAAGGAAAAACCTGAATAAATGAGTGGAGAAACATAACGAACGCAGATGCTTCCACACAGGTGCACTGCATGGTACAATTAAGCAATTAACATCCAATCATGCTGGACCAGTTGATTCTGATTTTGTATCAACATGGCAAAAGGAAAAGATTTAAGTGACTTTGAAAGAGGGTTCATTGTTGGGGCACAGATGGCAGGAGCTTCAGTCACAAAGACTGCTCAACTGGCTAATGGTTCAATAGGAATAGTGACTAAAGTGACATCTGCATTTAGATCTGTGGCAAAGACATCAGAGCGTTGTGGTCGACAGCACACATTTGTACAGGTCAGGCCTCAATGCTTGACCCCTACAGTGAGGGGATCCGGTGGCTCTGCTATGCTGTGGGGGGGCATTTTGCTGGCATGGTTTGGGTCCACTTGTCCCCTTAGAGGGAAGGGTCACTGCAAATCAATACAAAGTTGTTCTGAGTGATCACCTTTATCCTATGATGAAACATTTCTATCCTGATGGCAGTGGTCTCTTCCAGGATGACAATACCCCCATCCATAGGGCACGAGGAGTCACTGAATGATCTGATGAATATGAAAATGATGTGAATCACATGTTATGACATTCGCAGTCACCAGATCTCAACCCAGTTGAACAGCTATGGGAGATTTTGGACGGATGTGTTAGACAACGCTCTCCACCACCATCATTAAAACACCAAATGAGGGAATATCTTTAGGAAGAATGGTGTTCCATCCCTCCAGTAGAGATCCAGAGACTTGTAGAATCAATGCTAAGGCGCACTGACGCTGTTCTGGCAGCATGTGGTGGCACCTTGCTAAGACACTTTAGTAAAATGGAAGCATCTGCATTGATTTTTTTCTCCACTCATTTATTCAGGTTTTTCCTTTAATTTGTCACCCATCTGTGTGTGTGTGTATATATATATATATATATATATATATATATAGAGAGAGAGAGAGAGAGAGAGAGAGAGAGATACACGCACACACTACGGCTCAATATCTACATAGGTGTACAGATGCCCATTTTCAGCAATCATCACTCCTGTGTTCCAATGGCACATTGTGTTAGCTAATCCAAGTTTATTGTATTAAAAGGCTAATTAATCATTAGAAAACCCTTTTGCAATTATGTTAGCACAGCTAAAAACTGTTGTGCTGATTAAAGAAGCAATAAAATTGGCCTTCTTCAGGCTACTTGAGTAGAGATTGCCAAGAAACTGAAGATCTCCTACAAAGATGTGTACAACTCCCTTCACAGAACAGCGCAAACTGGCTCTAACCAGAATAGAAAGAGAAAGGGGAGGCCCTGCTGCACAACTGAGCAAGGGGACAAATATATCAGAGTCTGTAGTTTGTGAAACCAACGCCTCACAGGTCTTTAAATGGTACCCGCAAAACACCTGTCTCAACGTCAACAATGAAGAGGCGACTCCAGGATGCTGGCCTTCTAGGCAGTGTAGCAAAGAAAAAAACATATCTGAGACTGGCCAATAAAAGGAAAAGGATTGAGATGGGCAAAGGAACATAGACATCGGACAGAGGAAGACTGTCTATAATGGAGTAGCCAGCGCAGTCACCAGATCTCGACCCTACTGAGCTGTTGTGGGAGCAGCTTGACCGTATAGTACGTAAGAAGTGCTCATCAAGCCAATCCAACTTGTGGGAGATGCTTCAGGAAGCATGGGGTGAAATTTCGTCAGATTACCTCAAAAAATTGACAGCTAGCATGCCAAAGGTCTGCAAGGCTGTAATTGCAGCAAATGGGGGATTCTTTGAGGAAAGCAAGTTTGATGGACAAAATTATTATTTCAAGTAAAAATCATTATTTCTAAGCCTGTCAATGTCTCGACTATAATTTCTATTCATTTTGCAACTCATTTGATGAATAAAAGTGTGAGTTTTCATGGAAAACATGACATTTTCTGGGTGACCCCAAACTTTTGACCGGTAGTGTATATATATAAAATTTTGACTTAAAACTATGCAATTTCACATCGGTTTGGACCATTATTATTACTATAGATAATACCCAAAAAGCTTAAAAATTTGCTATAGTTAAATAATCATTTTATTATTTACACCTATCATAGCTTTCGCCTGAACATTTAATTCTTAGCCCTGATTCAACAGTAAAGGCTGGTTTGTTGCATCAGATGTGTTCAAAACATAACGCAATGAGTATGTTACTAACTACTATTGCTGTGTTACTGATTTATTTTCCACTGCTCAGGGCCAATAAACTGATGACGATGACAGCGGTGCGTATTATAGATGCGAAAACACTTGCATGTTATGGATTCACAGCGTACAGAAAATCAACATTCATAATACAGGTATAGTGCTTAAGCAACAGTCTCCTTATACTTATTTGCTTATACATATACCTAGCTATTTGTCACTCAATTAGTGTGATGAAAATTGTTTTATCAATGCTTATCATCGCCAATTAGTAAACAACCAGTTCCGACCCGGCATTCTAATGGAATAGATGGTAGATGGTAGATGATTTGCCATATTACGTACTACTTTCTACTCGAAGGGCTAGTATACTCTCTAGCCAACTAATGTATTTCCCATTCAGTGAGATTTACACCATATTACCAGTGCTTACAGTGACCGCTTTAAGCTAACTTTTGGCTGGCTAGTTGACAAAAGTTCGCTTATCAAGAGGGCTCAGCTGCTTCACTGTGGTGCATTATGCTAGCTAGATAGCTAGATAGCCAACAGTCACAACTTTCAAAATGATAGATAAATATGCCCTTGTTTTCTTATGCCGGCCTTACACCAAACGACTTTTCAAGCAACAAATTTCCAATGTCAGAATAAAATCATGAGAGTCTTGCTGGAGTTGTAGCACGCTCCCGTCTTCTCAATCGTTTAGTGTAAGATGGTCATAAATCTCAGGCCGAGCTGTCTTAAGTCAGTCTTTTTCTTGTCTTGACGTTCCGATAAAATCAAACATGTTTAATATTATCGGAGGTTTTCAGTCTTGGCTCATGCAAATAGTGGAGTTCAGTGACGTGAACATTGTCAACAACCAATAGGTGCGCTCTCTTCAGGACCAAACAGGAAGCAGCAAACCAGATAGATAGTAAACATGTAGGGGACTCCAGGGAGGTGCACTGCACGCACAAGGGCTGCCGACACCGTGTCCTAACTGAATGTGAAGCGAAAGTCGGACGCTCGCTTGCTGTTAGGACACAGTGTTAGTGCTGCTGCGGTTAGCTCCGGTGAACCAGTGAAAGTTTGAAGTTGGGAAATGCCTCGCTAGTGGGCTGCTAGCTTGTAATGCTAACCCAGCTAATGTTACAGCCTCAGTCACCGCAGGTAACACAAAACCACTGCACACACAAGGGCAGCTGTGGCCAAAAGCTGCTTCTGTTTCTGCCCATTGTTCAACAGCTTTTCTTCTTGTAAATGTCCACTGGGAGCAGGATGGGACATAAACTCAAAAGGAATTTAGTTGTAGTCTTTTAATTAGTGACCCTGCAAGATTCCCAGTCTTTGCAAAATCTATAGTCTGTGACTAAAATGTCTTTAGATGTGAGAGGGTGTCAGACTTCAGTCTGTTCGAAGTCTTTTAAAAGTCTTTTCAAAGTCTTCTAGTGTATGGGACGCATTAGAAGCCGTACATTGGCGTGTATCTATTCTGTCAGATAGCGATTTATTGTGAAAGTAAAGCAATTACAGTTTCAAGCAGTTTCAGTCACTTTATTCAAAATCCAAGCACTTTCATACCTTGAAAACACCACATTAAAACTCAAGCATTTTCAACGATTTAAAGGCACCTGTATGAACCCTGTCATTTCTCAAAAGGCGTTCAAATAGTCATGAACCACGTTCCATGACTTTTTCAAAACCTTCAGGGGTGTTATTTTTTTCCCCAAAAAACGCAATGTTGGAAAACACCTGTAAAATGACTTTTCCAGGTTTTTCTGTGCAATCCTTGTACATGACATAGTTTAGAGGCTCCTCCAGTTCTGGTTTCTCATTTGCATTACCATAGCAATGACTCTCGCCCAGGAATTAATCCCACAAGTAGATTTATCTAACAGACAACTGTTCTGCTGCCAAAGCTTTCTGGTTGGAACTTAAGAATTTATGTTCTGCTGACTCTAAGATGTAGACCTAATTAGAGAGTACTGGGCTTAATTGACAGTAATCTTTTGTTTTACAGAGGGTACTACACTACAGAATGTTGACAAGTGCTTGCTTAAGGTGGTGCGTACCTCCAGGATGATGAAGAACTCATCACCAGGCTCTCCCTGCACCACAATTTTCTGGCCATCCTCAAACTGCACTGTCTCCAAGGCATCAGCCACTGTCAGACGCTCCCACTTATCCAGAGACTCTGTTCAGGAGCAACACTCAGGTCAACACGTCCACTCATCTGGATATATCAAGTCAATGACTACTGTTTTTTAAAAAACAAGATGGTCCAGTTAGTCAATATGATGAAGAACAACTGATGTTCTCACCTAAAATTGACACCTTGCTGAGGAACTCCTCATACATCTTGCGCTTTCTCAAAGTGCTCCCCTAAAATAATAATTGTGACAGTTCATACAACAACATGCTCATTATTTTGTTACTAATTTAATTTCCACAAAATCTCAATATTTCTCATTAAATTTTGGTCAGTTTTGTCATTTTCCAGGGCTACATAGCTTACCATTAGTATTCTCCTGTAGCTATCTCTGTCGATGCCCCACAGCTTGACATTGGACTTGGCCTGGACTGTAGCTGCCCGTGGGGTCCCATAGATCAGAGCCAGCTCCCCAAAACTGCCTCCCTCACCAATGCTGGTTACCCATTCATTGTTCACATAAACCTAGGAGGAGACAGAAAGCAGAAACCTGTGATTGGGCAGGTTTCTGGCAGGGACACACAGTTTACATCCATCCATTAGAGCTATAATATGACAAAGTTATGCTAGTCTGGATGGAGGGCTAAGTCTGATACTGGTCTATACTGCATCAGCAAGAGTGTGTTCTTCTAGGACACGGATAACAAACATTCAAATGCCAGAGCAATATCTAGTTTTTATTCTTTTATTTTATTTTCCCCAGTCATGTGTCCCCAACCTTATATGACACGGAAAAATCACATATATGACTTTTGCAACAAATCGTTTAAGACCAAAACCATGAAATTATATGGTTGAACTATTTCCATTACACAGCTTATCTGGATAACAATGGGGCATAAACAAAGTCTAAGTTCTCTATTGCTGAAGTTAAAGCTGCATTAATATATTTTTTGGTCACTTGGGAGAGGCAGAGCAAGCTCAAAAACAGCTCCACCGAGCAATATGCAATATCAAGCTGTTCTCAGTAGAATAAATTCTTTGTTGGTTTTAGCCTTGTTAGCTATCCTCACTGAACCACTAAAGCACATCTAGCTACAGGAGTAAAGAGAAAGACAGCTTTTCAAATTATTAATTAACACTTGCAGATGTTTTCTGAGAGTTCAAAACTGCACAAAAATATAAGAAAGAAATCTTACATCCATATCTCCCTGGTCGATAACATAGAAGTTGTCTCCCTCATCACCTGGAAAAGGAGGAAGTAAGTGCAGCAATGGTGGAAGGAATGAACAGAAGAAAAACACAACAATCTCCATATAAAATGGGATTAACACTCACCTTGTTGGATGACTGTTTCTCCAGCAATGCAGTTGACAGAAAACATTGCGTCAAAAATGTCACTGGAAGAGCAGAAAATAAGCTGATTAGCTGGAAATGCTTCGAACAAAATGTTAAAATACCAAACTGATTGCTTCCATTACCTCCTCTCATTGTCATCCAAGTGGGCAAACAGCACATTCCTCTCCATGGCTTTGGCTAGGGCAGCCATGGTCTTGTAGTCTTTTGGGATGACCTTGGGTGAAAAAAGCTTGTTTAGACTCTTCTGGTGCATTTCAGTGAATATTAAGACTGCAACGTACTGGAATCAAAATCAATATTGCTATGATAACACAAGTCGAATGGCTAGTTTGCATCCTCTTATGAACCTTTTCTGCTATTACACAATAATGTGGCATTAGATCGGAAGATACTGTAGCTTACTGGTAAACCAACCATTATGTCACTGCTGCACTCACGTTAAAGTTTTCCTGTTTTTCTTAGTTCTTCTTGGAACTTAGTTTTTATCTGACATATTACACAAAGCTATGCTGCTAATGCTCCACTATATTTATCAGCGAGTCTCTAACTGTGTCTGTTTGCTGTTTGGCACTGAGCAGGTAGTGTACAGTGGGTTTATCAAAAATGCTCACTGAAAACAGCTGCCTGCTGCTGCTAGAAACAATGCCCATGAGAGCAGAGTTCCCGAGCCAGAAATCCCAAAAATTAGCTAAAATAGGCTGAAATACTGAGTACAGCTGACGGTCACTGCAGAGTTGGTGAGATTTCTTCGTGGGTTCATCACTATATAACCCCTTTTACAATGCACATTTTAACAGTTGATAGTATAAACATATTGATTTGTGCAGCTTTAAGTATGAAGGTGTGTGAATGAAAACGTTAAACCACTGACCTTTCTGACATAGGAGGCAGCGTCTTCCTCAGTGTACACCTCGGCACTGATGGCTCCTCTCCGGCTCCGACCCCTCACCACAGGGTTCATGGGTGGAGAAACTTCATCCTCACGGGAGTCTGACCGCAAACTAGACTTCAGCTGCAAAGCCATCTGCTGAGCCTCCTCCTGCTGGGCAACAGGTACACAAAACCACACCTGACACTCTTATAGTGTCTAATAATAGACTTCTTGTACAGAAAGCATGAATTATCAGAAACAGAATTCCACGATGGGTCCTTAAACGTGCATCAATAAGTGTTGTTAGATTTTATATCAGTAAATTAAATGAGCCTGTGCAGTGTAAAAGGGTTGCTCATAGCACCGATATCAGAGAGAGCCTTTGCTGTCACGTGTGTCAGCACCCACCTTTTCTAGTCTTTCGAAGTAGTCCCTGAGGAAGGCCATGGGCCTGTCAGGCCGCGCTGTGCACAGCTGGATGATGCAGTCCCTGAGCAGTTGCTGGATGCTGTGCCTCTGGACATACTGCTCACACTCTCTGAGACTCCGCTCTTCCTCATTGCTCATACTGCTTGATGCTATCTTTGTCTTGTGACCTGGAAGGACATGAGAGGGAAACATACTGATGAATAGGGGTGTGATGGTACATGTATTTGTCCCAAACCATTTGGTACAGGATGTTTGGCTCAGTTGCTGCCTCCGAATGGCAAACACAAATGAGAGACCAGAGCGGGAGTATCCTCCCAGGACATAGATCCACTGAATGGGTGCATTACGGTTTCCAGTTACAAAATGCGAGAATGGGCTACTGTATGTCGACTGACTGAAGTTGGGTATGTCTGTGGAAACACTTCAAACATCTAATTTACACTGGCATCACCCAAATGTGTCAATTGGAAGAAAAGTCCTTCTCCCCACAGCATTCAAGCAGCCAAAGTACTACCTAATGCTATAGACTGTTTATCGTTGCAGATATGCGACCATACTCGGTTGTAGAGAATAAGCAAATGGTCAAAGTGCTTGATATTACTGACGTCTGTGTTATTTATTTTTGTCATTTGTTTTTTCTTATTGACAATTCCTTAACTGTTAAAGTAAGAATTATGGACAATTAGCCACTGTTGAATGTTTCACAATGAATGACAAAAATGTTATTTTCTACATTTTTTTGTTTTCTCTGCTGTACCGACAACGTACTAAACGGTGACCCCAAACCCAAGGTACATACCTAACAGGGATTTTTTTGCATGAATTTTGTGTACCGTTCCACCCCTACTGACGAATGTAGAAGCTGTCTTCTGTCATTCTGTACTGATGTGCAACTGTAGTTAAATCTTACCTAAGCAACAGCCCTTTCTCACTTTCCATTCTCATTAATGTCAAAAGAGAATTTCATGTCAACCTTTATTTCAGTGGTTTCATGCTGTTTTTCCAAACAGTAAGAGTCCCTTTGGCCCTTTGTATGAGGACGGTGCCATACTCCATTCAATATGGAAATTATGTAAAAGCTTCATGCCCTGAATATTGTAACCAGGACCATTATACAAATTGATACGGTCAACTCTTGCTGGGTGATAAAACAATAATGACAATTATCTAAATATTTTTTAAACCTGGATGAATGGAGAGGAGAGGGCCCTATACAAAGTCAAAAAAGCTGCCTTTCGGTCAGGTAACAACAAGTAGGCTGTACAGCACCGCCAGAGCAAGACTGAAAGCTGGCATCACAGAGACAAAGCGGAAGCATCAGAAGAGACTGGAAAGAGAACTTAACACCAACATAGGGTTGCAAAGACTCTGTACTTGGCTGTACTTGGGCGGCCCGTCCAGGTAGAGTAAGACCCGCCCAGGTAGATAAAATCCGAATTCCAATCAAAAGTCTCAATTGTCATTTCTGTACACAGACCAGTGGCACCCCACCTCCTTCTCAAGACAATGGCCCTCATTTATCAATCTAGCATAGAAACCAGCGCAGATCCGAGTGCAGAAATCATCTTACGACGAGGTTACATACAACATGGTAAATACAGTCTGAGCAAATAACCCCTACATTTCCAATTTATTTCCGTTATTTCCTGTTAATTCCCATAAATTCCGGTTAACTCCTATGGAAATTTCTACCTTGAACATTCCTGGAATTTTGCAAGACATGTGGCAGGTGATCCAGACCATCACAGGCTACAAAAGCAGCAGCGCCTCCATCATGTATGAGGCCACGTTGCCAGATGATCCTAACACCTTTGATGCTCACTTTGATCTCCTTAACAAAGGGTCAGCTGTCAAGTCTACTCTTGCCTCCAGAGGACAAGCCACTGTCAGTATTTACAGCGGATGTGAGAAGACTCCTTCTGAGACTGAATGTGAGCAAAGCTACTGGGCCTGATAACATCCCTGGCCGTGTACTAAGAACATGTGACAGCTAGCTAGTCAATGTTATTTCTGACATTTTTAACATATCACTGGCACAGGAGAGTGTTCTCATCTGCTTCAAGACAGCCACCATCGTCTCTATACCTAAAAAGTCTGCAGTGATGAAGTGCACATCAAAAATAACATCCAAGCCAACCTGGATCCTCAACAGTTTGCACTAAGAGCCAACGGATCAACAGAGGATGTCATCTCCACTGCCCTCCACTCAGTCTTCACACACCTTGAAAATAACAGCATCTACATTGCTGATCTCAGCTCAGCATTCGACACAATCACCCCATGCAAAGGCAAACTTAGCACTTGGGGCTTGAGTACCACACTCTGCAACTGGATATTGGACTTCTTCACAAACAGACCACTCTTGTTCCTGCCTCACTCCCCGCCACTAGGAGACTACTTCGCTGGGAGGAGAGCAGGTGGCAGCTCCAGAGACGGACCTTCAGTTAGCGGCTGTAGCGCCGGAGGACTGATCCTGGACCGCCCCAACTCCCCGCCGGATCAGCAAACTTTCTGTTGCTGCCGTTACACAGGTCAGACCCAGTGCTGCTGCTGGCCACCGGCCTGCTGTGCCGGGCCGCCCAAGTAGAGATTATGTATGGAATATATGTATATATATAGCTCGCAAGCAAGGCCAACATAAAATGTGACGTTATAAGCCAGTTGTATTACAGTAATGTCCACCGCGACCTAACGTTATACCTCCATGGACTGTAATGTATTTCATAAATAAAACAGACATATTACATACCTGGCGACCAAAGCATGCGCTGGTGTGACCAACTGAGAAAGTTGCTACCAGTGCTACCAGTGGTAAAGTTATTCCGGAGCCCTGCCACCACCATCGTCAACCAGATTTCCAACAACAATGACACTTCATATCGTGAGGAAATTAACAATCTTGCACTGCTCAACATCAGCAAAACCCAGGGGTTGATTGCTGATTTTAGGAAAAAGGAGGCAAAGACACACCCCTGTCAACATCAGCGGAGCTGAGGTGGAGCAAGTGAACAGTTTTAGGTTCCTGAGCACAAAGAACCTTTCATGGACATCACACATCTCCACCCTGGTAAAGAAATCAGACAAGTTGTACATATTTCTTAAGGAAACTTAAAATAGCTATGTTCACATCAACTTTTACAGAGGAGCAATAGAAAGGCATCCTGACTGGAAACAAACTGGCAAGGGATGTGCACAGCACAGGACAGGAGGGCTCTGCAGCAGGTGATCAAAACTGCCCAGAAAAGCATTGGTATCCATTAGGGGTGGGACAAATAATGACAGGACGATCGTCACCTTTATTCACGTGATGCATAATTGATACACTTGCGTCAAATATCAATGTTTTTTTATTTAATGTACAAACACTGCAGCCTGAGATTTTCCCACAATTTGCCCGTTGACATTACCTTACGAGGCTGTCATTACTTCATATCTCCTCAGATACGTTCACACCGCAAGCCTTAGTGCTCAATTCAGATTTACTGCTCAGATCCGATTTTTTTGTTTGGCTGTTCACATTATTTTTGGCTGGACCGCCAAACCCAAAAGTCTGTCACTGAGTGAATGAGTGAGTGAGTGAGTGAGTGACTGACTGACTGAGTGATGAAGTTACTCGATTGGTCAGCCGAGTCCTGACTGAGTCCTCATTGGCTGTTGGCCCGACCCGACCCGCAAACTGCAACTTTATGCATTATAGTACCACTGTCAAGACTGAAACAAGGACAGAGACAAGGACTGAGCGCTGCAGCATGTTTGAGAGAGAGAGAGGGAGCGGGAGAGAGAGTGACAGAGAGAGAGCGTGCCAAAGAGAGTTGCTATGGTTACCAAAGCTATTGGCAGCAAAATGATGCACTCTTGACTTTACAATATAACCTACGACAACAAAGGAGATTAACAGTCCAGAATACTTTTGAGAGAAGGAACGGGGAATTTCCATCAACTACAAGCCAAAAAAGAAGACGGAAATACAACTGGAACTACCAGCTAGCTAGCTAGCTAGCAAGCTAACGATAAATGCCAATAACTGCCAACGGAACACTGATCAGCAAGAGATGACTACCCCAAGTAAGCTAAACTAGCATACTGAAGTTAAATATTGAAAAAGAAAACTATACCAGGGAGAAGTTGTTGTTGTTTTCTGATTACCAAAACTGACAATTAGAGCAGTTTTGGAAAAGAAATCAGAAGAGAACAAACAAACAAACAAAAAACAACAACAAGAGTTTCAACAGTTTCTGAGAAGAATACAGTCAACCCCCTGGAAGTGCCACAATGATACAAGGATGTCAGATACTGTATCAAAGTCACATCACATCTGTTAAGGCCAAAAAGACTTTCAAATTAAAAGTCAGAGTCGTTGCAGACTTTACAATAACAGAAAACGGCAAAGTAAAGACAAATCTATTGTTCTTCACGGACAAGCCAAATGCATGGCACGCAACTTTCACAGAAGCCTTCAAGCACACAAAGAAGAATTGAATCAGCAAAGGAAGACAAATCTCTGTCTATGAAGATGGAGACAAAACCTGCCCAATGTTGACCATTAATGTGTATCATAATGGTACAGTCAAAGTCCACTGATCTGAAAACTGCCTGGATAATTTTCAACATAATTTCCAGAGCATAAAAGAGGAGGCTGATAGGAAAGATCGGGAAAGCTCAACACACTCAGAGGCAGACAGCACAAGCAAGACAGAGAGCTTCACCACATCCAGCAACCCTTCAGTTACTCTCTCTCCTGAGACCACTCCTAGATTCTCCAACAATCTGAAGACTCCCAAAGAAGGACTGTCAGTGTTGGAGAGGGAATTCATGGAGTTCAGAGAGAGAACTCTTGTCAGCCTGCATCAGAAAACCTCTGATGACCATGAGAGAGCTGGAGGAAGATAACCAATCTCCAAGGATGATTCTCAGGACAATAAGAGAGGAAATCACCAGCATCAACCAAAGCAGGACAAAGCAAGCACTACAGGAAGAGAAACATCATCAACCCATATTCCCTACCCTGTCCCTAGCCCTAACCTCCTCACCCTCCTACTCCCTATCCCTCAGATGCCATCTCCCCTCTCTCTGAAGTCAACCCTCCCAACCACCCAACCTCCTCAATATCCTCTACCCCCCTGCCTCCAGGCCCACCCACCCCTCTAAAGCTGTCAGAAACAGACACAGATATCTCTGTCGACAACCAACCTGGCAACAGACTCAACATATCCACACCCAAAGAAATCTTGTTTCGCTTCGACTCTAATGGGAAACACATTAATATGACATGTCTGTTCCCAGGAAAAAAATCTGTGAAACTCTGGAGCCCCACCACAGAGAAGGCCATGGAACACCTGTCCAGTGGACAATTTGTAGGTGTAGAACATATCCTCATCCATACTGGATCAAATAACCTCACCAGGAGAAACGATGATATACCCACAGCACTATGGCAGCTGGCAAACAGAGCCATCGAGGACTTCCCAACTGCGAAAGTAATGATATCCACACTACTTATTCGATCAGACAACCCCCAAAACATTATCAATACCATAAACTCAGAGATCTTCAGGAGCTGTACTCATCTCCCTAACGTGAGGGTGGCACACCACAGTAGAATCAGTTACCAGCACCTGTATGATCACATCCATCTCAATGACAGAGGAGTGAAGCTTTTTGCCAAGGGCATCAAAGAAACAGCTCTGAACAGAGAACCTTAACACCACCAATGCTACCGCCGCTATCCCCAGGAGCTCCAGAGGTACCCTCACAATCTCCAGGACCACCAGCAAGACCTCCACCCATCCCAGGACCACCAGAAAGACCTCCACCCACCCCAGGAGCACCAGAGAGACCACCACCCTCCCCAAAAGCACCAGAGGTACAGATTTTCATTCAAATGTGTTTGATTGCATCTTGAATACTTGAATTTTGGATTGAAGACTACAAATCCTGAATTTATAGATAGTATAACATCGATCTAATTATCTTACGTGAAACATGGAGACACAATAACACCCCTTCAAACTGCCCAAGTAACTATACAGAACTGAGTCTACCCTCCCTAAAATATTTCCATATAAAAAATGGAAGACAATCTGTGGGAAAAATTATTTGGTATCAACGGCAACATCACAATTACATATCACCTGTCAAAAAAGGGAAAACTTATATCTGGCTAAAAATCAGCACAGGAGTTCTTGAAAACACAAAAGATGTTTGTGTGCTATTTACTTACCGCCTTCAAGCTCTCCATATTATTCAGAAGAATATCTTCATGAACTCCAGAAAGAAATACTTCACTACCAATCGCTTGGCTCTGTATTGTTATGTGGCGATTTCAATGCCAGAACAGGCAAAGAGAAAGATTTTATTGATACAGATGGCAATAATCATTTCGTTGTATCTCCTCTATACCAACCCCCTGTTACAAATCAAAGACATAGCTACGATAGCATCATAAATAAGAGTGGAAAATAAATTTTACAAATGTGCAAAGCCCTGGGATTATACATGGTAGGACACGAGGAGACTCCCTGGGAAGGTCTATCTACTGCTCTGCGTTGGGAAATAGTGTAATTGATTATGTAATCACAGATCTCTATCCAGAAAACATAAATGGGTTCACAGTCTTACCACAACATCCCATATCAGACCACAATCAGATCACACTCTACTTGGAAAAAATACAGACCTATACCCAGCACGTAGGGAGGGTCGAGCTCACGGTCGTCAGAGCTCCATGTTTGCGGGACCGCGCTTGTGCATGTACAAGTTTCGCGGATTCTGTTCAGTGTGCTTGTATCACGTGCACGCACCTGTTTTATATATGTGCACGGGTTTTGAGACTAATTAAACGCCATAGTTTTGATTTAGAGTGTGTACGGAGAGGAGAGGCTCTTCACGGACAGGTCTGTTGTCAAGGTGTTTGTGTGAGAGAGAGAGAGAGAGAGAGAGAGCGCAAGAGTGGGGCAAGGAGGTAATAAAAATAGAAAATCAATATGTGGCGGTCAATGTTAATATTGTGGTGGGCCGCCACAAATAAACCAATGTGTGGGAAACACTGCCCAGACAGATACCCCGATGACAACCTCTTACCCCTCCCAAAACACTACAAATGGACAGAGAAAAGTCTCACTGATTACACCAATGCGTTCAACAACACTAACATCCAAAACATGCTAGATAACTTTCTATGTAACCAATACCTGATAAACAAAGATAGCATAAATCTGGCCACAAAAGATTTGAATCATATATTTATGAAATTGGCAAAAGAGTCCAAAATGAAAAGACCAAACCCCAAATCAAACAAAAAACAAAGAAAAGAACAATGGTTTGACAGTGAATGTTCCTTTTTCAGAAAGCATCTCAGAAACCTGTCAAACCAGAAACACAATGGCNAAATACAGACCTATACCCAGCACGTAGGGAGGGTCGAGCTCACGGTCGTCAGAGCTCCATGTTTGCGGGACCGCGCTTGTGCATGTACAAGTTTCGCGGATTCTGTTCAGTGTGCTTGTATCACGTGCACGCACCTGTTTTATATATGTGCACGGGTTTTGAGACTAATTAAACGCCATAGTTTTGATTTAGAGTGTGTACGGAGAGGAGAGGCTCTTCACGGACAGGTCTGTTGTCAAGGTGTTTGTGTGAGAGAGAGAGAGAGAGAGAGAGAGCGCAAGAGTGGGGCAAGGAGGTAATAAAAATAGAAAATCAATATGTGGCGGTCAATGTTAATATTGTGGTGGGCCGCCACAAATAAACCAATGTGTGGGAAACACTGCCCAGACAGATACCCCGATGACAACCTCTTACCCCTCCCAAAACACTACAAATGGACAGAGAAAAGTCTCACTGATTACACCAATGCGTTCAACAACACTAACATCCAAAACATGCTAGATAACTTTCTATGTAACCAATACCTGATAAACAAAGATAGCATAAATCTGGCCACAAAAGATTTGAATCATATATTTATGAAATTGGCAAAAGAGTCCAAAATGAAAAGACCAAACCCCAAATCAAACAAAAAACAAAGAAAAGAACAATGGTTTGACAGTGAATGTTCCTTTTTCAGAAAGCATCTCAGAAACCTGTCAAACCAGAAACACAATGGCCCTCATTTATCAATCTAGCGTAGAAACCAGCGCAGATCCGAGTGCAGAAATAATCTTACGACAGGGTTCACGTGTGATTCATGAAATGTTCGTATCTCGCCAATCCCAGCGTAAGAATGAACGGACGTTGATAAATGTGGTGGCTGAAAACAATCGTCATTTAGAGTTTAAGACAGAGAGAAATGTAATCCGGCCAAGAAGAGGAACTTCTCCGACCTGGAGATAGAAATGCTGACGTCACAAGTTCAATTAAACCAACTAGTTTTATTTGGCAGCCTGAAAAGTGGCATCAAAGGAAGCCGGAAGAATGCTGTATGGAATGAAATCACTGCTGCAGTCAACAGCGTTGCCGTGGTCAATCGAACTCCAGCTGAGGTTTGAATATTTAATTTATACATCCGTGATATGTATAGTCTATAAATTAATCTTATATCAAAAACTGTTAACCCCGTAAATTGCAAACTATTTGAAAATACCTATTTATGTTAGGGATACATGACACATAGTTGTTATTTTGCCACAGGCTACATATTTTTAAATGATGAATACGTGTCTGTATATGCTTAGATGCCAGTCAGAATTGTCTTAACAATCCTCCGACAGATTTACTACGCTGCACCGCAAGTCCACACTCACTCGAAAACGTGCGTACACGAGTTGAGACTTGACGTGAGATTTGATCGTTGCCTCCGCTCACGTCCATATTGATAAATGCCAAGCTTTGTGTGGAAATGACCGTACGCCCAGTTTTCTGTCGTACGTTTGTTTCATAAATGAGGGCCAATGACCCTGAAAACCAAGATGCCATGAATACCACACAGCCCTCAAACAATACAAGAAAATTATCAACCAAAAAAGATGACGAATTAGTCAAAATCAAAAAGGCAATAGACCAAAACTCTTTTTGGAACCTGTGGAAAAAACTGAATTCAACCAAATATAAAGATAGCATTGCAATAGAGAATGGCAACATTTGGAAAAAACATTTCTCAAATTTATATCAAAATCCAGAACACTACGGTTTAAACACACTTCAGATGTCCACAATTGACAAATTGAAATCATTAGAAAATGCAACAAAGGACAACCAAAATGCTATACTATTTTGTAGTATATTAAATTCAAGAATACTGTCCTACCTGATTGAAAGCAACATACTAAGTAAATACCAAATTGGCTTTATGCCCAAACACAGAACAACCGACCACACTTTCCATACTAAAAATAAGGAAAAATTTATGCTTGCTTTGTTGATTTCAGGAAAGCTTTTGATTCGATTTGGCACAATGGACTTCTCTATCAGTTACTCCAAAATGGTACTGGAGGCGAAGTATATGACTTGATTAACCCTTTAAGAACGGCCATGTCGTCGACGACAGGATTTCGCATGCGTAGTTCTCATTACCGTAATTCCTAGACCGTTTGTGCTATCGAAAAAACTCCAACGGTTCCTGAAAGTAGAGAGTCTGGCCTTTTTAACCATATTAGGGTTATTACGGTAGGATGTAGTTGTCGCGAGATACGGAGGTCCACACACAGGCGCGATTTCCTTTGCTGCGTACACACACTGCGCACAGGGAGAGTAGGCGAGAGTAGGAAGAGGACGGCACAAGCGGGATTTTTGAGCTGACTTTTGTGAGAAGTTTTTCAATAATTTTGTGGCAAATGAGGATATTTATGAGAGAAGATGTCAAGAAAATCTTCAAGAGTGACCAAACCTCCCCAAAGGTTCCTTGAGGATGACAGTGACCATGACGAAGGAGCGAATTCATCCCAAACAGAGTATGTAGTAAATTTTGTACAAGCTAATAATCTTATCTTATCTTATGTCTATTATTTTTAGGATGCCTTCTGCTGAAGGGCCATCCACACATATAGCAGAGAGCAGTCTGAGCCATGGTCGCAGTCAGGGCCGTAGTCGGGGCCACAGAGGTGCTGGTGATGCCTGTCGAAGCCGGTCACCAAGTCGTCCATCATGGAAAACAGAGGCAGACCCAAATGTAGTCCCTCGACCACCAAGGTTTACCCCAAAGCGAAACCCCGGTGTTCAACCCCCTCTCAGTGTGGGCAAACCATCACCAGGTGAAATTTTCTCCCACTTTTTTGATGCAGAAGTCCTCAAAGTCTTGTGTGCAAACACAAACAGGAATGCAGCAAAAAATCTGGAGAAAGGGAAGAAATACCCCTGGAGAGAAATAACTACGCATGAAATGAAGAAGTACCTGGGCCTGTTGCTGTACATGGCAGTGATGGACTTCCCAAAGATGACAGACTTCTGGAGGAGAAAAACAATTTATCATGTGGCCTTTCCCTCCACTGTTATGCCCAGAGACTGGTTCCTGGCAATTTCTGCAAATTTACACATCAGTGATCCATCAGAAGATGCAGAAAATGACGGGAAAAAGGGCACAGAAGACTATGACTGTCTCCACCGGGTCAAACCTCTCCTAGACATGATGAGGAACCGCTGCCAGACCATCTACCATCCAAAGCAGCACATTTCAGTTGATGGTTGCTACCAAGGCCAGACTGGCTATCAAGCAGTACATGAAGGCAAAGCCCACCAAGTGGGGGCTAAAATATTTTGTACTTGCTGATGTAAACGGCTACACCATCGACTTCAAGCTGTACACAGGGAAGTCAAAGTCTGCATCAGGGAAGGGGCTCTCCTATGATGTGGTGGCATCGCTGGTCAACAAAGACTTCCTGGGGTCTGGCTACATCATCTACTGCGACAACTTCTACACAAGTCCCCTCCTCTTCCGACACTTGGGCCAGCAGGGATTTGGGGCTTGTGGGACATACAGGCAGGGAAGAGTTGGTGTCCCATCCACTCAGGAAAATGCTTTGCATAAAAGGTCACCAAGAGGCTCGATTCGCTGGATAAGGGAAGTGACCTTTTATTTGTGAAGTGGATGGACACCAGAGAAGTCTCCATTTGTATCCACCCTGTGTACAGTGGGGAAACAGTGTTGCGCTGGCAGAAGACGGATGAAGGGCAACATCAGAGGCTCCCTGTCCCCAGGCCCACAGCAGTGGGGGAATATAACAAATACATGGGAGGAGTGGACACAGCGGATCAAATGCTGGGTACCAGTTCAGTCCACCGCAAAACAAAGAAATGGTACATTACTGTTTTCCAGCATTTTCTGGACATTGCTGTGACCAACAGTTACATAATTCACAAGGAATTATGTGCCAGCCAGCAGCAGAAGCACATGAGTCACCAGGACTTCCAGGAAGAGCTCTCTGCACAGCTCCTAGGAGTTCCACTGCATGGCAGGCCCGAGGAGACCACCAGCCATGACCACTTCCCTGTCCCCACAAACAACGGACTGGACAAGGCACAGAGAGCCAGCATGGGGCGACGACAGTGCACTCTCTGTAAAAGGAGCACTCCCTGGCAGTGTGAGGAGTGTAAAGTGGGCCTGTGTCTGCAGCTAGAGAGGAACTGCTTCAGAGAGTACCACAAAGGACAAAAAACGCCTGGACATTCCTAGGAAAAACAGGCCAAAAAATGAAAAATAAAAGCCCAAGGCTTTCAAACTTTATTGGAGAGATGTATTATAGTTCAAATTTCAAATGTAACATATGTAAAGTTTTGTTTATGTGCAATCACAGTTTCTACCTTACTAAAAACATGTAAAATCCAATTCTGTTTTGTGTTTTATTCCCTTTTAAACTGTTATTACACTCATAACATACAGTAATGTCAAAAAACTTCAAGAAATTGAAAGCTGAAGTAATCTTGGAAAAAGGGGCAAAAACATGTACTCATAGCACATTTTCTGACACTTTTACAGCCAAAACAACAAAACAAATCCAGATGGCCTGTTTGAGGCTTAGGTGTTAAAGGGTTAAATGTAAATACTCAGAAAATGAGTGTGCTGTAAAAATTGGACAAAAAAACCCAGAATTTTTCAAACAATGTCGTGGGGTCCATCAAGGTTGCAATATATCCCCGACACTTTTCAACATATACATTAACCAATTAGCAAAACTACTGGAAAACTCTCCAGCCCCAGGACTTTACTTAGAAGGAAAGGAAGTTAAGTGTCTTTTTTTTGCAGATGACCTGTTACTTCTATCACAAACAGAACAAGGAATGTAAGAATGTAAAACCATCAAAACATACTCCATATGTGAAAACTGGGCATTCAGAGTAAATTTTGATAAAACTAAAGTTATGATATTTCAAAAAAAAAAAGCAAGATCACAAGCTAAAAAATGTCAATTTATTTTGGGAGAGACAACATTGAGTCATACAGCAGAGTACACATACCTAGGCCTAACAATCACTGCTTCAGGACATTTTGTCAAAGCTGTGAGTGCATTCGCAGATAAAGCTCGTCGAGCTTATTACTATATAAGAAAATTCCTATTCAAATTAAACCCCCCAATAAAGATTTGGCTTAAAATTTTCCAAAGTGTTACTGAGCCAATCCTTTTATACGGGAGTGAAGTTTGGGGTCCATTAATTAAACAAGAGCACTGGGACTCAAACCTAGTTGAAGAAGTACATCTTGAGTTTTGTAAAAACATTCTGAGATTCCACAGAAACTGTCGAAACCACGGCTGCAGAGAGGAGCTGGGCCACTTCCCCCTCTTAATTGAAATTAAAAAAAGAACAATCAAATTTTGGAACCACTTGATAGAATCAGAGCCAGATTCACACCAACACAGAGCATACTTGGAACAGCAAAGCTACCTGAACCCAGATACAAATATCTGGAATGGAACAAATAAGGAAATCATATCCACATGTCAAAGTGATGCTGTGGAAATAATTCCCAGCTCACAAGTAAAACAAATAGACAAAGATAGTAAACTAGATATTTCCAACAGTGGAAAAAAGAAATCCAATTAATAAATAAACTGGAATGCTATAATTTACTGGACAAAGAATTTCAATTAGCCCAATATTTAACCCAAATAAAACATCCTATAAAAAGACAAACACTGACTAGATACAGACTTAGTGACCATAAACTAGCTATTGAAATTGGTCGCCATAAGAAAAAATGGGTAGAAAGAACAAAGAGAGTTTGTATCCATTGTGGAACAGGAGAAGTCGAGACAGAAATTCATTTTCTCACAGGTTGTCCAAAATACAAAGACATTAGAGAAGATTTCTTCTTCAAATTCACCCAGAAAATCCCAGACTTCCTGGCCCTCCCAAAAGACAGACTAATTCAAATCCTTGTGGGAGAGGACAGCACTACAGTAGAGCTGGCAGGGGATATGTTACTGCATGTCACAGAGCACGACTTATTTCAATGTAAGATACTTTGTTTGTGTCCAGTGTGAACTGGTCACGGTCCTGAACTGACCCGCATGCGAAAAAGAACAATAACAAAGATGTCACAAGCAGCACTCTGTAGTACGGAAGTAAACATGGAGGCCACTGAGGTCAGCGTTTACGGTTTCATTTATAATTTGATGTGCAGTGGAAGCCAGCGAATTTGTGAGCAGATGATGACGAGGATGAGAAGAAAGAGAGCCAAATTTTTAATTATGGCTTTCTGTGGAGCAATGGCTGCTACTTCTGTACGCAGGTGAGTGGTGGGATCGTGACTTGAATGGCATCACAGAAACAGATTTCATACAAAAGTTCAGGATGTCAAGGGTGACTTTTAACTACATCTGTCAGCACCTCTTTCTGTCAGTGCCTCTCCTCAAGACTCCCGCTGCAAGATGCTCAGTTCAGGTGACCCATCTCCCTACTGGCTGGCAACAGGGGATCGATCTAAAGAAACGTAAAAGTCGCATGAATACCGATATGACCGTTCAGACTGAGGTCGCATTGCAAAAAATCAGGCCTGTATCTGATTTAGGACCACATATGAAAGTGGCCCAAATCAGAATTGAAAAGATCAAATTTCATGTGATTTGTGTTGTTCACACTGTTGTGAAAAATCAGATCTGAGGCAGATATGAGCAAAAAAAACAGATTTGGGTCACTTTTGCCTGCAGTTTGAACATAGCCCTAGAGAGGGCACCAATCAAAATGAGAACAGCAATCAACTAGTCACTGAAAAATAACGATATTAATTCATACAATTATTAAATTTTTGTTTACCTGATAAACAGAGAGGGTGCATGGAGGGAACATAAGGATGGAAGAAGAGGTCTTGCACAGATATTGTGATGTATCGTATGGAGCTGGACCCGAATATTCGACTATTCGGATATTCATTTGTTGGGTAGGTATTCGATTTTCAATTTTGGGATTCGGATATTCGTTGTTTTGTTTTTTTAAGATGTGTTGATTGATTCACGACGTCAACTCTAGGGATGGGCATTTCAAGCAAAAATATTCGCTGGAACATGTGTGTTGACCTCAAGTAAGCCATTCTGATACTGATAATGATATTGAACATGTCAAAATTCTCACCACGTTCTCACTCCCAACTCGTCACATATATGGACGCTTGGTCAGGCATGTTGAAAAATTATGTTGCGGGTACACATAAGTATGTGCTTGCTAATTTTGCCAGTCGGGATATTGTCCATGGGATCGATGTGGAGGGATGTGCACTTGTCCTGGCAGTACGGGTTTAGTTCAGTAGTTGTGCCTGTTGTTTCCCGTTTTGTTTCACGTTTTACCGACATGTTACTACCACGCTACGGTAAAAACAAGGGAAAATATATTTTTTAAGATAAAACAATTGTCACATAAACTATTCGATATTTTATAATTTAACGACTATTCGAAAATTCGAAAATCCTGACTCATCCCTAGTCAACTCATGCATTGAGTAACGTGTGTTACCAGCCAAGCCTTTCCATTTAAGGAAGGTGGCCCTGTGGGTGATGTATGCATGTGACAGTCACATGGCAGGTTTGTTATTCGAAGTCAGTCTCTCCTGTGTGTGTAGAAAAAGTACCGGTATGTACGGCAGACACCGTGAAGCGCATGCTTCCATGGGTTTTTAAGTTACAGTAGTCAGCAGAAAGTGTCCAGATAAGCGCAGGTTCAAGTAAAGCAGTTGTGAAAAGGGCCATGTATTGTGTTCGCTGCCTCGAGTGAATAAAGCATCTGTTTTATGCAACATTACCACAACGTCTCCCGACCATTCTTCAAAGCAGAGTTTGCCTGGACTGCACAGGCTAGCTCCTAGCTAACTGACAAGCCAGGCTAAAGCCTGTTGAATTGGTGGACCAAAGCTGAAAAGGTAACAAGAAAACATTCCACCTTAAAAGTTGCCGGTAGCTGCCTATGAGGGAATTAAAAAAAATTTTCTCCAGTCTACAGCTTGCTAACGTTAATTATTTAAGATGGAAAGGCAGCAAAACATCCTTTCATTTTTTGTAACAGCAAAAAAGGCAAAAGTTTACGGTGATGTAGTTAAATCACGTAAACTTGCCAACGTAGGAACAGTGGTTATAACCTTCGAAACGACCGATGAGGTCTCCCTCATGCCACCAAAACAGGTCTGACCCGTCGAGGCATGGACTCCACAAGACCTCTGAAGGTGTCCTTTGGTATCTGGAACCAAGACGTTAGCAGTAGATCCTTTAAGTCCTGTAAAGCCACGTTTCCACTAAACACTTCGGTATAGTACCCCTGCCCAAAAGTACCTAAACCCTAGATCTGCTTTGGAGTATACTCTTAAATGTACGCGGGGTTGTTACCGGATGGTAATAGCACGTCAACCACGTAACGTTAAGCAGATTATTTCATTTACTTACTTCTGCCGAGCAAATTAAGCCGCATTCAAAACATCCATCCTGAGGAAAAGTTGCAAATGTTTCTAAAATGAAAGGATGTTTTGCTGCCTTTTCATCTTTACTAGTTAACGTTAGCCACCTGTAGACTGGAGAAAAAATAATTTAACTCAGTGGCTCACTGGTTCAAAGGCTACACTGGCGGCTACCGGCAACTTTTAAGGTGGAACGTTTTCTTGCATGTTACTCAATGCAGCTGACGTTGTGAATCCACCAACACAACTCAAATGTCAGTATGACAACTTTGACCAGTCTATTTGTTTTTATTGGCTCTCTTGCATGACATACGCGTCAGTGATGATTGGATCTTCAAGTGCTTAAAGGATGTTTATGAATTTCAACCAGATAATGCAAACTGTGAATCTCCTGTATCCTCACTGGAAAGTGGCTGAGAGTTGTTCTGGTGTGCTCCGGCAGCACTACACCTATGCACGTAAGTAGCGTGACAATTCTGTTGACCAGTCAAGGGACTGTAGTGTTTCTAGCTCCGCCTTTTAGTACAGGGTCAGTGTGCTAGGTACCTCCACAGAGGGGTAACGAAAAAACGGGACGTATGGAGTTTTGACAGTGGAAACTAGAGCTGCAACAATTAGTCATTTAATTGATTAGTTGTCAACTATTACATTAATCGCCAACTATTTTGCTAATCGATTAATCGTTTTTAGTCATTTTTTAAGAAAAAGTGTCCAAATTCTCTGATTTCATAGTAGCATACAGCATACACAACGCAACAGTGTTTTGAGAGTGGGTCCAACAACAAATTTTAGCCAAGGGGACCAACTAACAGTTTAATGCGGCCATGCCAAAATGAGCTAGAATCACAGAATCATGATATTTGTGAACTCAGTGCAAAGTAGGTTTTTCTACAATAAATTACATTTACTCAGGTACTGTACTTAAGCTGCAATACTTGAATGCATCTTACACATTAATGCATTAGTAATAATAATCCAAAAATATATAATAACAACCTAAACAAATTCATTCTGTATAATGAGTAACACTACTTTTAGTTTTGATATTTAAGTAGCCCGCATTGTGCCTACTTCTGTACTTTTACTTCAGTAACTTCACATTCTGAATGTAGAACGTTGACTTTTATTTTTTGATTACATTATAGTATTGCTACAAGGACTTGAATACTTATTTTACCACTGTTTTCATGCAAAGTATTAATCAGCAAAGTAACAAGTAACGTCAGCCGTAGTAACAGGTGCAGTATTTTCCCCTGACATGTAACGTTAGAGATACGATAGAATTAAGTAGTTGGCTAGGTTACCGAACCAGTTAACGTTAAATTGCAAGTACCTCCTAATGGTAATGTAGTTAGTGTAGTACTTGAGTGTGTTAGCGTTAGCTAAATGTAACGTAATGTTACAGAACAGTTGACTATATTAGTTAACTAGGTTAACTTTCATCTGGGTAACGTTTTGTTTCTGTGTAATGTTATACTCAATGCGATACTAATGAAACACCTGATTTCTCGTGATTAACGCTAGCCATCTTGGATACCACTTAAATTAGCTAAGTGAGCTAGCCTTAACTGTTAGCCATCCACAGTCCCGCATCAAAACAATGGGAAAAACACACCCTTATACACAAAAAGAAGTGACAAGCTTTGAACAAATGCATCCATGAATGTGTGACAACTAACTATTCACATTGCAAACTACACGAAAATCCTCACCAATTATGAAATGACGTGTGTCCTGCTTGTTTTTCCTCTTGAAAGCAGAGAAATACCACTTCCGCTAGGATTCTTTCACAATAAAAGTGTCCCCTCAAAACAGGACTGACGAACTTCCTGTTTTCACAAAAATGTAATTGCAAATACACACATTCTATACAATCATGACAGGCCCTCGAATTTGGTCATAGTATACTGAGACTGCAGACTCTTGCATTTTTCAAACAGAAATGGTAAGCATTCACTGGTTCCAGTTTCTGTGAGGATTTTCAGCTTCTCTCAGTTTCATATCATTGTAAATTGAATATATTTGTGTGTCAGACTCTTGGTCAGACAGCGAACACTATTTTAATACATCAACTTAGGCTCTGGAACATTACATTGGGCATTTGTCAATATTTTGTGACAAAGAAAACTAATTATCAATTGACTCAGAAAATAACTGGCAGATTGATTAATATTTTGTTTGTTGTTTGCAGCCCTAATCCACTCTTTAACCAAAATGTCACTGTTGACTGCTGGCCTTATGGTGATAGCCAACTAGAGATTGTGGTTTGTAACAAGAAATTTGCTCCAGAAGATGTGCTTGCTCAACAGCTATTAGCAGACACTCCCTTCAGTAATACCACAGTCACTTCCTTCACCCAGTCAGACTGCACAGCTCCTTTCGTGTCGACTGCCCAGAGTCCACGGATACAGCCCTGCACCTCTCACCACCCCCACAAATTCAACCTGACCACATATATACAGCAAAGGTAAGTAATGACCTCAGCTCTTATTGTTTTTATCATATCTAATCAGCTTGCCCAATTTTTGAATGCTGGTAAAACTGGTTCATGCTTTCCATCTGGTCCATACAACTATTAAGAAAAGTATGATTCTATTCCAGACATTCTAATCTGTCTACTCTAATAGATGTTGCTTCGCATCAATTACTCTTTCTGCTTATGTCTGTTGATAAGGCAGGGTAAAAACAATATGACACCAAAAGTAATGCTTGTAATTTATTTCTATGTACCAGTCTGAGGTAATGTCTTCTTAGGCTCAAAACCTTTCAAACTGTTAGGAACTTAAACAAATTGACATCTCTGTATTCACAAAACCAAGGTTTGTTTCCTCCAGTCAGACTGACGGTGTGTTAGAGGGCAGAGAAAAATACAGATTAACAGTTAAAGCATGTTTGCACAGCGTGCACCACACCTGATAAAGATGTACTCTTATCTCACAGTCATTACTCACGTAGCTAACAATGAGTTGAAGGGAGAGTTGTTGCAGACATTGAAGTCATACACTGTAAGTCTACCCATAAAGTGGATTTACCCACTTTCTTCAGACAAAAATTCCAAGTATCCATTACAGTAAGTAACACCAATCTAGTGTAACAGTGACTTAATAAAGGATTTTACGATTAAATAAGAAAGTCTAATATCACCAACTTTATAATTCACTACCCACATCATTTCTCAACCTAAATACAACATGTTTCTCTACAAAGTGTCTCCCTGTCCTCCTCCCTGATCTCATCCTGGAACCTGCATCAGCACGTCTGTAGACCAGCCGTGACAGTAGCTACATTCCAGTGGCCTCTCCTGCCTGTGTTCAGACATGTTGCTCTACAGTTTTGGCCTGGAGCCACTCTCCTGCCACACCTGGAACAAAGACAGGACCCGTAGGTGAAACAGCAACCTGGCTGCATTTCCTTATAGAGTAACACATACAGCATGCATGTACACCTATTGTATGTGCAGATATAAATGCATAGACATTACATTCCTGTATTCTTTCTCCATAACCAATGGGTTCATTATAGGGTGGGACCACATTTGCACTTGCAGCTTGCAGATACATTTGTGCAGATACATTTTCTCCCTTGTCTAATTGCATTAATGTTGCCTGGAGAAACACAGGGAATCTGATTATCAATGCAGGAAATGGACTCAAAGAGCATTCCTTCATGCATCTGACTGCACTTCAGTTGCAGGATGTCTGCTCTTTTTGTACATGATATTACAGTATTGTTGAACACTGCAGTGCATTGTCACTGACTTGTTTTACACACTTTACATCATCTACATTTCTAGCAGGAATGACTGCAGGATCACTGCTGCTCTTTGCCAATAAATACATTATTTGTGAAACTCCACTGTGCATTATACAATATTTTAATTTCAGTGTTAGTCAGTTAATTAGGTGATGGACTTTGGTACATTAAGGTGTCTCAACAAGAGCCTACAAGCTACCAAGCAACCAGCTCTGTGAGGCCATGCTTTGAACTAAATGCTAATGACAGCATGCAAACATGCTCACAGAGACAATGTTAACATGTAGGTATATGTACTGTATGTTTCACATTTGCCATCTTAGTTTAGTATGTTAGCATGCCAGCATTTGCTGATTAGCATTAAACACAAAGTACAGCTAAGGCTGATGAGAATGTCATTAGTTTTGCAAAATTGAAATTTTGACCTGAAAATGGTGCTAGATAAAAAGTCAGAGGATCACCAAATTTATTACAATTCATCCTCTGGGGACCATGAATATCTGAACCAAATTTAATAAAAATCCATCCAATCGCTGTTAAAATATTTCTGTCTGAAGAGGACCAACCAACTGATTGACATTGCCATCCCTAGAGCCACACTGCTAGTGTGGCTTAAAACTAACAAACAAAATTTCAATTAAATCTGTTGTGGACATTCTTGGTCCCCATAATGAGGATTTTGGTGACCTCTGAGCTTTCTTCTAGTGGCATTATCAGGACAAATTTTCCACTTCCCACACTCAAAAATGATCATGACAAAAAACACTGAACACCAATATGCTTATACATCCTCAAAAACAGACAGACAGAAATCTTCAGTAGTTTCATTATTGTACATGTAATCATGTGCATTAATAGATAATTTAATCAAAGTGTTGTCCTGGTGATGTTCTGTGTTCCACTGAGACTGAACCTACAATAAATGTGGTGACCCACTAACCTCTATTGCCACCCCCAGAACAATATTTCTGATTGTGCACAACATAACATCAAATGTAATGGGCAGATTTCTATGAAATTTACTAAATAAACATTCATGCTCCTCAGAGGACCTCTTTACATGACCTTCCCACTAATAACTTTGCACACATAATAACTAATGGCGAGATTGCCATGACATTTTTCTAGATATTCAAAAGATGAACCTTAACCCTGTAGCTTTTCATCACACAACCTGTAACAGACTGACAGCCATAACATTTGCTGAGCACATTCATACTCTACAGATGAAGAACCTCTCTGTATTTGATGACTTGATGACCCTGTCATATGTACTACTTCTGTGTTGTTATATTACTATTATGAAGTGGTTACAGTGCCTAACTTTTGTGTACACATATTTCTCTACAGAGATTGCAGTGAGTCCTAACAACAATGTGGTAAACATCTATCAGAAGAAAGGGAAAGACTGGGTCAAGATCCATGAGCTGACTGAGCACAATGGACGAATCACAGGTACTGTAACTTATATCAGCCAACAGTGACTGAAGGAGAGATGGGATATGACTTGTTTGACAACATCCTACTGAAAAATGTGAAACTTATTTTGAGTGAGAAAATAAGACATAAAAACAATGGAACCACTTCCCCGGGGCCTTGACCCTTCACTGTTCCCTGTATAATTTAATTAATTTGATATTTTGCTTTTTAGATTTGGTTATAATGTAAAAACACCTCAGAGTAATCCTGATACAATACTGTCCCACCTCAAAGTACCTAGCGATGATACATTTGAGTTCAAATTTAATTGTACGGTCACATGGTGGTAGTAATGTCCACAATTTAGTACGAACATTTCTGTTTTGGTGATGTCTGAATTCATGAAACTGGTGAGTTTTTGACATCTCAAGTAAAATATATAATTTGAAAGCAAAGGTGGAATATAGCAAAGGATTGCATCATTCATCAGTCCTTTGACACTTGAATAGAGCTTCATAATTATGTCCACAGGCATTGACTGGGCCCCAGAGTCCAACCGCATTGTGACATGTGCCTCTGACCGCAACGCCTACGTGTGGACTCTGAAGGATGGTGTGTGGAAGCCAACCCTGGTCCTGGTGCGCATCAACCGTGCAGCCACCTGTGTGAAGTGGTCACCACTGGAGAACAAGTTTGCCCTGGGCAGCGGAGCTCGCCTCATCTCTGTCTGCTACTTTGAGAAGGAGAACGACTGGTGAGCAAACTATTCCAGTTTTGTACATAAGACTTGATATTGGTTTTGAAGGCCAAGATTACTTACCTCCGTTGCGTTGGAGCCTAAGGATGGTGATGTCTGTCACTAAGTCAACAACAACAGAAAGTCAAACAATAAATCAAATCAAATCAAATCGAGTTTTATTGTCACATACACAGTCATACACAGTACATCGTATAGTGAAATTCTTAGGTGCCTAGAACCAGAGCGAGTCTAACAAATAGATTCATCTTTATTTTATTTATCTAACAATGGAATAGAAAAGAATCTGGCAAAAGATAAAATAAAAATACAAATATAAAAAATCGAGTAAAAAAGAATGGTGTGACAATGAACAAAATAATCAGCAATGACTTTCAATGTTGAGTATGAGTTTCAGAAAAATAAAACAGTGAAACAATGTAACAATATAACCAGTAGTGAGTTTCAGAAAAATGAAACAATATAAGCAGTGCATAATATATGGAATATAAGGTGACATCATTGTGACAGTGATGTATGGCAGGTGGATAGATTATAAATTATAAGTGTGTGTAAAGTCACTGGCTGAGGACCTGAATAGCCTGAGGGAAGAAACTCCTCCTCATCCTGTCTGTCTTGGCCTTCAGACAGCGGTAACGCCTCCCTGACCACAGCAGAGAGAAGAATCTGTTGTTGGGGTGATTAAGGTCTTTTATGATCCTCTCAGCCCTCGCCCTGCACCTCCTGGTCTAAATGTCTTGTAGGGCTGAGGGTTGGCATCTGATGGTGTGTTCTGCTGACCGCACCACCCTCTGCAGGGCCAGGCAGTCCCTCTTGGTGCTGTTCCTAAACCAGGCGGTGATATTGCCTGTCAGGACGCTCTCTATGGTGCAGGTATAGAAAGTCTTTAGCACCTTGAGGGGCGGTCTGAAGTCCCTTAGGTGTCTGAGGTGGTACCATTTACCATTCTCCCTCCCTTTCAGGTGGCTGAGTAAGCACATCAAGAAACCTGTTCGCTCCACAGTCCTGAGTCTGGACTGGCATCCCAACAACATCCTGCTGGCAGCTGGGTCTGCAGACCTCCACTGCAGGTGAGACAACTACCAAAACAATGTAAAGGAGGAGAAGGAGACTGGAGTCTTAGTTCTACAAGCAGATAGCCAGAGAATCACACTGGTTAATTGTCAATAAGCAACTAAAACAGTTCACATTAAAATTTTCAGGAGGACAGCATGTGGGCAAGTGAACCAGATTAAGCATATTCCAGCATGGTTTTCACTCCTCCACTTGTAGAAAATGTTTGAATAATATATTAAGATGTTTAATAAAGTTGGTCCAGAGCAGAGTTTTTGCAGCGAGCCCTTTCTTTATTAGTGAGGAGGAAGAGGACTTCTGGGATTTTGGAGTGCCATTGAGTGATATAACATAATCAGGGCGTGAATCTTAAAGAATAGGTTTGGCAATATTCTATATTTTTCATACTGTCAACAAATCCCATGAGCAGAGCCAAACCAACAATGAATGTATCCTACTAACAAGTATAAGTAGTAGTAGTAGTAGTAGTGTGTATCCAAGCCTGATATACAGTATCTTATTCCTCTGTGCCATAGGGCTCCACTGTTGTCCAAAAACTATTAAAAACACATTAATGTTCCTGAATTATTATATCGAAATTCTGATATATTTAAAGACATTTTTTCAAATATATCAAACAATATAAGTATATCAGTCTAAGCAGCAAGCCCAACTGCACATCGCGCAACCCAACGTTGGGTCCCAAAGCCGACAAACTATAACAAATCGTCTTGCTGTGCTTCTCAGGGTTTTCTCAGCCTACATCAAAGACATCGAGGACAAGCCCGGACCCACTGCCTGGGGGGCCAAAATGCCTTTTGGGGAGGTGCTGCTTGAGCATAAAGACTGTGGAGGCTGGGTGCACAGCGTCTCTTTCTCCCCCAGCGGAGACCAGCTGGCCTGGGTGGCCCACAACAGCAGCATCACTGTGGTTGACGCTGCCCAGGGGAAGGAGTGAGTACTGCTGCAAAGCCACTTCTTCCATCAGTATGATCAATATTAATAGTATCTACTTAATTTTGAGTAGTGTCTTCCACAAATGGATCAATGACTAGATATCTGCCTGTAGTTTTCATTTCAAACATAAATCAGCTTCTTTATATCACGGCCACCTTTCTGACCTCTGTCCTTCCAGGGTAAACCAGCTGACCACAGACCGTCTGCCACTGCTGAGTGTGCTCTATGTCAGCCCAACTGAGATTGTTGCTGCGGTAATTACCACCTGCTCTGTGTGTGCGTGAATGTGTGTCCAGCAATTTCAAGCATGAGTTAGGTTGTTAAGAGGAAGAGGAAGCAATAATCAATATTTTTTATATTAACAATGGATCAAATGACTATGTACAATGTGAATGGAGTCCCTCATAATAATGAACCCTAAAGAGAAATATCACCAACGCTGCAGTTCCCTTTAAAAGGTGATAATATGTTGCATAATGTTGTGTTTTCAGCTTGTTTCTGCTGCCCCCAGGTAGGAAAATACCACAATGTAAATAAATATCCTCATAAGTTCATTTTTGAAGTACAGTTCCCCTATGTAAATAAAGAAATTCCTTCGACTGAAGAAGAGATATATGAACACTAGCCTCAAAGCACGGGCTATGGGTGCATTCTGATTACCTTTAAAGCTGAAGTCGGTAAGATTGAGAAGAGAATGGACTTAGCTTGAAAACGAACAAGTACAACTTCCAGGTCCCTCCCTCTCTCTCTCTGCTGCGCTCCAACACGCCTCCAAAGCCCCTCCCCACAGCGTCGCTCAGTCTAATTCTTTCTTTTTAGCTTGCTTTTCTTCATTGGTCTTCTTCTGTTTACTTGTCTTTGTTGTGTAAGCTGTTCCGTGGTTGTTTACAAGTCCGCCATTGCGTCTTCTCCGAGTTTGCGCATGCGCAGGGGAGGGGAGCTGCCTGCAGCGTGTGCAGGACACGCCGTCAGATACTCCTCCTGCTCTGATTGGTTGTTTTGACTGGGGGGGCGGTGAATTCTTGCAAACGGCCTTAGGGGCAGCCGGTGGAGCCAGAGGAGCCTGATTTTTTTCACAGACTATCTCTCTCATGTAGTACTGTCAGGACATAGTGACAGTTTTAGCAAATATGACTAAAAGTTTTTTTATACAAATTACCAACTACAGCTTTAAAGTGCTTCCTCATTTACCTCCTGACTTCCTTTTTTCCTTTAATAATAACTAGTAGTAGAGGATCTTGGCAGCTATTTTAATGTTAAAAGAAAAAGATTTAGTGACTTTGATGTCTCCTTTCAGAAAGTTTTGTCCAAGAACACAAGAATAACATTATAGGAATTATTTTAATGCCATGTGTATTAACAACTTGACTATATAAATCTAGCTCAAACATTTGTAAAACTGATCCACATTCGTCAGCAACTGACTAATATTAACTTGTAACTTATCTAATATTTTCCCCTTATTATGATACAGACAGTTTATCAAAAGGCAAAAGTTTACCAGTATTACAGCCTACTGTATGCTCATGTGCTTCACATGTCTTTCTTGACTTATTGCTGTTGTCTTCCTCTTGGTCAAGCACACAGTCCTCCAAATTTAACTCTTGCTGTTATTTAGGGTTATCAAATTGCATAATGCAGCTTTAAGGACGCACATATAGTCATAATTAACTTGAATATTGATGTAATTCTTTTTTACTAATATCCTTATATCCTGAAATCTCTTTTCTGTTAGGGTCATGACTGTTGCCCCTACCAGTTCACCTATAAGGTTCCAGGCACTCTGGAGTTTGTGAAGAAGCTGGACATCCCCAAGCAGACCTCCAAGGGCAGCATGTCAGCCATGCAGCACTTCCGTAACCTGGACAAGAGGGCCACTGAGGAGGACAGCAATGAGTTGGGCACCCTTCACCAGAACAGTATCACGTAAGGGAACTATGAGCTCTTTAAGATACGATGGTGCCTGACCATTAAAGGCTTTGTAGGTGAGGAGAAGGATCTTAAATTCTACTCTAGATTTTACAGGGAGCCAGTGCAGAGAAGCTAATATTGGAGAAATATGATCTCGCTTCCTAGTTCTTGTAAGTAAATGTGCCACAGCATTCTGGATCAGCTGAAGAGTCTTTAGACTTATTGGAGCAGCCTGATAATAAGGAATTGCAATAATCCAGCCTAGAAGTAACAAATGCATGGACTAGTTTTTCTGCATCTTTTTTAGACAGGATGTGTCTGATTTTTGCAATGTTACATAGATGAAAAAAGGCAGTCCTTGAAGTTTGTTTTATATGGGAGTTAAAAGACATCCTGATTAAAGATGACTCCAAGATTCCTTAAAGTGGCACAGGAAGCCAGGGCAATGCTGTCTAGAGTAACTATATCTTCAGATAATGCTTCTCCGAGATGTTTGGGCCCAAGTACAATAACTTCCCCAAGTACAATAATTATCTCTGTGACATGGAAGTTTTACACAGAAACATACAGAACGGTACAGCTTTCCCTTTAAGAAGAAGACATTTCAATATGGACGTCCTCATATACTCCACTGCAGTGTTGCAGTACTCGAGATCGGTCTTGGTCTCAACACTGGTCTCTATGTAGCTAATGTATATAAAGTTACGTTACATCAGTGTTAGCTGATATCAGCTCCACATAAGCCCTACATGCGGTAGCCTACTCGGTTTCCACTCTCTGCTGTCACATATCTAGCTCTCTCACCCAAGTGAGGGAGCAATAGGCTAATGCGCCTCCACTTATATGAAAAATGTACGTATTAAATAGGCTGCTTTGCCTAGCCATATGCACACGACACATAACTTTTATGGTAAGAAAATTATCATATCATATTCTTTCATTTTTTATATTTGAATATTTTAATTATGACAATAACTGATGACGACCAAAGGGTGTCAATTTCATGGTTATTTAATACATTTGGCCAATGCATTAGTAAATTAAATTAAATATTGTTGTCTATTAAAGCCTTTTTTAATGAATGTGGTTTTAATATGCTATGCATTTAGTGAAAAGGTGTTTACATTTTCTAAGACAGCCGGGCCTTCATCATTTGTGCACTCTCAAAAATAGGGGTACAGTTTCTGTCCCCCAAGGTTCAATCTACACTAATGTATCCCCTAGGGCTAAATATTGGACCTCAAGGTAACTATATGCACATATGTACCTTTTTGAGGCCAAAAAGGTACATATGTGTTCCCAAACAGTGAAATATGTATGAATATGTACCGTTTCTTCTAAATGTTAAGGTACAATATCAGGAGACAGTGTGTGTTAGGCCAATTACCAAAAAAAGTTGGGTAAAATATTCATTTTGCTTTTTAGATTTGAAGATTTTACTGTTTCCTTGTTTAAGGTAGATTTTAACTTATAGGCTAGGTTGAGTAGCCTTTAAATAAAAGAAATAAAAAAAGTGGAAGGTGCTGAATCCAGAGTACACATATATGACTGATTAACACTGAATTAAATATTGGACCTGTTTTTCATGAGCAACATTCTAGCAATAAAATGGTATTTTTTCAGACAAACAAATCAGGAGAAAGTGAGTTGCACACCTAAAGGTACAAATTTAGCACATTATTTCAGACAATGTGTATACGCATGGTCTGAGGAAGTTCTAAATTTGTTCGCAGAGTACGAACAAATTCTGGCAAATTGATGAATCCTGGATTTGTGCCTAAAACATTCGTACGCACGGCTTAAGCACATATTTGTGTGTATACACTGTTTGTGAATGAGGCCCATTGTCTCTATATTACAGCTGTGTGCCTCACTTCTCTCATACTGTAGGTAAACATCTATCAGCATATTTCTGGCCATATTTGAATTATTTGGCCCTGTGGCAACATGTGAACTTGTGTTTGTGTCTCTACAGCCATTTTCATTGTAACAACAATATAAAACCTCTACAGTTCAGCTTTTGTAACCCTTGTGTGCATGTGTTGTGTCCTGCAGACAGCTGTGTGTTGTATCTGGGGAGAAAGCCAAAGTGGAGAAGTACAGCAGTGTGGGTCTGGATGGAGCCATGGTGATCTGGGATTTTGAGGTACATGTGTCAAGTTCTGCTTTCTATACAAAAGTGATACTGTGATTGAGCAACTTGACTGTAAGGATTATTACTATTAGTTGTGTTTTAATGCAGTCATCTCAAACATTGATCCTTTATGGTATTTTAATTGGAGGTTATTTACTGCAATTTAGGGTGGATATTCAACAATCATACATTATCACATGTGAACACTGATTTGTCTGATTTCCAATTCCCCAAAACATCAACTGTGAGTTTAGAGGAAATTGGAGGTTTTAGGTGCACTGTAACAATCACTGAAAAAGTAGTTAAGTCAAAATGTACAAACACAACATTTAATTGGTCACACTTATAGACCAAAATGGTTTTTGAGAGTTGGTTGTGGAATTTGTTTTATGAATAATTTTTTCCAGAGACCCATCATAGTCAAAATATTTTAAAGAGACTTTTTCATGCTAATAACATTCTGAAGGAAGCACAGATTAAATGTTCAGTTTTGAATGCCTGCACCCAGTATCAACTATCAACTATGCAATGCAAACATCAATCTACTGCTATCTGCTTTCAAAACCCCATATTAATACAACCATGTAGGATCCATTCTAACATGTTTGTACTCTTATTGTGCAGCACTGAGACACCACAGGTTGTCAGTCCTTGAAGTGTCAGAGGGTGAACCGACCAACACATCCATGTATCAACCACTCTTTTGTGGAATATAACTGCCAGCAAACCCATGTGCATAAATGTGGAACCACCGATGTGCTTTGTGATACTTTTTTGTGATAAATTTTAAATAAATAAAGGATATTTACAGGCCAGAAAATGTGGTGTAATGACTTGTTCTTTATACAGTATTTCTGTGTTGTGTATTCAGTGTACTGACCTTTTTTCATTTTTACTCACTGTCCTATTGCATATGTTTGATATATCTCTGTTGTCACTTTTGTGATACATTTTTGTGTCACTACTCTACTGTTTCTATTAATGCTATCTTACTTCACTGAACTAACACATCAGTGTCATCACTAGGATTTTTCCAAAGACTGAGAAAATAACCCTGGTGATGTCATCAGGGTTGTCTCACCTTGGTCTTGGACATATTTATCATAAAAACCCTCCTCTCATGCAGTAATTTTTTAATAAACATTTTGAATTATGTTTTATTATAACAATATAAAGCTTTAAAAGTTGAGATGCATTGAGTTACTACCTTCACCCCTAATACAGATCACTTGGTGGTGTGCAGACACATACACTAGGAGATATCAGCAAGACACGCAGAGATTTATGTTGAGTGTCATCTGCATAGCTGTGGTTGGAAAAACCATGTGAGTGAATAACAGAGCTGAATGACTTTGTGTGCAGAGAAAAGAGGAGTGGACCCAGAACAGAACCTTGAGGGACACCGGTAGTGAGGCCACAAGGTTCAGACACAGATTCTCTCCAAATTACCCTGTAATAGTGGTCCTTTAGGTAGCATGTGAACAGGGAGAATGCAGAGCCTGAGACTCTCAGTTCTTGGTGAGTGGAGAGGAGGATTTGGTGGTTCACTGTGTCAAACGCTGCTGAAAGGTCCAACAGGATGAGGTAACCAAGGTTAGTACCTCCTTGGGAGAAAGGGCTGAAAAAGAAGCTAGAGTAGATGAAGAGGTGGATATAGGACTGGCGGGGATGGAATAGACAGTGGCTGATGTCTCCCCTCCTTTGATTGGCCACTTTGAATACTGACCATGCCCTTTGATTAGCTCTTTGGTTTGATCACTGACACAGGTAGCAATTGTAAACTACATGGATCTTGCCAATGCTGTCGACACAAATAGCCTGTGTTACATTTTGGTTATGCATGATTTACTTGTGTTAAGGGCATTGTAGAGGTGGCTGTTTCTCACTTTACCTCTTTTTTCTCCAACATCTTCTTGATACTGTTCTGTGTGCTTGTATCACGTGCCTGGTTTTTATGTGTGCAGGTTTTGAGACTAATTAAACGCCATACGTCAGATTAAGTCTGCTAACACCAATAAGACAGCACACAATTAGACAACAATGTTAACCTAATACAACAGACAGTGCACAATCAAGTAGAGAAATGCCTATTAAAAGTAAATATTCTCACCCTAATTCTAGTAGTCTTGAAGTACCCCCAGAAGTCAAAATGCATCTTGGCCCTTGGAATGTCTCACTGCAGTATTTTGGTGTGGAAAGATTTTGGGGGGACAACAGTGTTGTTACAGGGATTTGTGGATTGGATACCTGCCATGCAAAGACAGCTGGGTTTGGGGCTCCTTGAGTTCCTCAACACAGGATAATGCATCATATAGATTTAATTAAACTGGTAGTCGCTTTATTGTGAAAGTCTTTAAGTACATTCCTCCTGACAGAGAAACATATTCAGAACTTCATAAAAAAGGCACACAGTTACAGTTGCCGTGTGTATAATCCAATATGCGCTCATGAATAACGTGAAGAAATATATTTTCTGGCATCAATAGGATCTAAAATATATTCGGCATATACAATTAGCCATCAAGCTGCACTGAATTTCATTAAAGTTGAAATTAGTACTGCATCACACTGCTCTTACACATCCCTCCATGGTTTATTTTGGTGCAAAATGACAAATAACCAGCGATTCAAATCCGTAAGTTGACATTCGTTCGAAAAACAATGACACACGCCTAGAGGCTATTTACGGAGTCACTGTGAAAGATTTTTTGAGGACTACTTTTGCATTACCTTGCAATATGTTTTGTGTTACCTCACAATATTTTGTATTCCCTTTCAATATGTTTTGCATTCTCTCACAATAAATTTTGCATCCTCTCGCAACACTTTTGCGTTACCTTGCAATATTTTTCTTCTTCCATTCCTTCTGAGCCATCTGTCTATTTCCGCTCAGCTGCTGCCAGCGCAACGCCCCAGTATGAATCAGCTCATTGAATTTTACTTTGAACTGGGCATTAAGTATGCTGACATAGTAATACTGCTCAATACGCATGGTTATGTAATTACAGTGGTGGAAAGTAACTAAATACATTTACTCAAGTACTATACTTAAAGTTATAATCTCAAAGATTTTCATTTAAATAAATGTCTGTTATGTCACTGTATCGCTGAATGATGCAACACAATGGTGATTGAGCCTTTGGCCCACTGATGAAAGCCCTTTCATTTGCAGTATTATAACCCGGGTGTTGGGAGCGACTTTCCCGGAAAAATCACAGGCAGCGCACATATGGCTTTTAATGCAACAGACTCGCTCTTCAACTCACCTGTGTGAAGCGGCGTGCTGTTTTTTCTGGTCTCTGCTAGCGTTGTAGGTAAACGGTTACTATGGCTGAACAAACAAAGAAAAGGTCGATGACTACAGACGATGAAACTGAAACTTAAGTGAGGTCCAAAAGTACACCTGCCATTACCAATTATTGCCTTTGGTGCCGTGAAAGACAATGAAATGAAAATCTTTGCGATTACAACTTTAAGTACAGTTTTGAAGTACTTCTACTTTACTTGAGTATTTCCATTTTCTGCTATTTTATACTTCTACTCAACTAAATTTCAGAGGCTAATAGGCCTATTGTACTTTTTACTCCACTTCATTTACTTGGTAACTTTAGCTACTTGTCACTTTGCAGATTCAGATTAATAATGCAAAATATAATCAACAAATAAATTATGATGTAATGTTATAGATGAAGAGAAAATTTTATTGATCCCTGAGGGGACAAATTCACAGGATACCCGACACATAAAATAGTTGAAATTAGCTCCATCTTTACCAGCTGCAGCATTAAAGTGATTAACACATTAATGCATCAATAATTATCTTCCAATAATATAATACATGTATACATTATTCTGAAATGGGCTATTCTTCACAATACTTTTACTTTTGGTGCTTTAAGTATATTTTGATGCTAATACTTTTGTACTTTTACTTAAGAAAAATTTTGAATGCAGGACTTTCACTCGTAACAGTATTTTTACACTGTGGTATTGCTGCTTTTACTTAAAGCTAGAGGAGGCAGTGTGTTTTAGAAGCTTTCTTTTTGGTGAAATCTTTGCATCCCAACATCAATAAATCAAATTGTTGATTTATTGGTTGTATACTTTCAAAATCTAGCTTACTCCTGCTGGTTTCTTCAACGTTACCAACCCTAGCTTTAAGTATAAGATCTGAGTACTTCTTCCACCTCTAAAAGTAAACTTTAATGAATTCTTAGATCAAGTGGTCCCTCCAGAAAAAAGCAGTAGGATACAGTAATCTGCAGGATGCTGTCAGTTTCATTCATGAACAGTTACTTGAATGCAACATGTATTGCGAGAAAATGCTAAAGTATCATGAGGAAACACAAAACTTATTGCGAGGAAATGCAAAAAAACAAACAATTCTTGCCATGGCCCTTAAGGGCCTCCGTAGCTATGTGTACGATGTTTTATTGCAAAATACTGCCTAATCATGTTTAACAAGAGAAAATAATTGAGTGGTAAGTTTTTCAACAGAGTTTGGCTGTGTTTGTTCTGCGCAGAAGAGAATGGGGGATATAAATACATCACATGCATGGACGGACACAAACAAAGCCCACTCTGCCCTGGCAGCCAATAAAAACACACTACCTACCCAAAATAAAAGCCAGCCAGAACATTGGTCCATTCTTATTTCTCTATTTTGTACCTCCTTGTCTCCTCTCTCCTCCCTCCTCCATGTTGAGAAGAGAGGAGGCTTGCCGGAGGAGCTATGAGTGAGGATGCAGAGGTGTATCCTTTGCGGAAGTCTTTTCAGCACCTGTGACGTATAAAAGAGGCATGACTAGTACTTTTCATACAAACATTTGTAGTGCTTCTCACAATAAAATATAGGGTTGGGCAATCGTTTCTATTTTCATATCGTCAAATTGTGCTTACTCAAGATCTCCAGGTTATGAGGTGATTTATACAAGTGTGTGAACATTTTATTTAAAATATTTAAACATTAAAAAATGTATTTAATAGCAATGTCTCCTCTATTCAAACAACGGCTCCTCTATTCAAACAATGGCTCCCTTTTAAAAGTCTGTGTGTCTGTGCCTGGTGTGACAATATCACAGCATCATGTTCCGTTCAACATTATTATCTTGTCTTTAATATCAACATCCAAATCATATCCATAATGTTAACTACTCTTATGGAGCGCAGAGCAAAGTTTTGGTGAGCAGGCATATGGAGAAAGGAGATGCGGGGTGTCAGATCCATGGAAAAGAAATGGCAAACTGGTTTGTAATCTAAGTTTGTAATGTTTGTTAATGTAAGGATTTAAAATTCACTCATGCTGATTAACGGGGCTCAGCGGGCGGACATGCCACTCCACCAAAACACTTCTAAATGCACAGTAGGGCGCAGATTCCACTGATTATTTTAGTAACATCATAGTTCTTAGATCTGATAGTAAGTTAAATCTCCTTAATATCGGCGTTTGTGTTAAATAAAAATGTATGACATCCGTACATTCTTGTCACATTATGCCACGTTGTGAATTGAATTAAAAGTAAATATATAAGTTGTAATGAACACTGTTCTGCTCACAGAGATCATAAAATACAGCAGCAGGCTGTAACAAAACAATAGGCTTGTTCGAGATGACCCAGGCCAGCGCAGAATCAATCACTCGCGATCACCGAACAATGCATGCCGGTTAGATTTGTGTCTGACTTGATCCTGACTGGCTCTGACTTGATGCATGATAACCTCACGAGATCAAGGTGGCCGCAGGTTTTAGAGCCGGGCGCCACAGTTGCTCTCCACCGACTGCAACACCCAGTGCATGATGGGAAACACCTTGCTGTTGCCTGATCAAAGAGCTGATTGGCTCTTAGTTTTGACCACAAACACCACGTTTTGTAGAAAATCCTCATTTTCTGTGTAGTTGTAATATTTAATGCTAGATTGTAGGCTATTAGTCTCCTGTTGTGCAATGAAGGTTTAATCTGTTAACAAATCTTGTGTGGTTGATAATAATAATAATCAAGGTTATGTATATAGCACTTATCAAAACGAGCAGTTACAAAGTGCTTTACTGCAGACAAAAAAAGAACAAAGGATAGAATACAATGCCAGATACACACACATTTCCACGTATACAGTATATAATTACAAACAATCAATAAATGAAGATTATAAGAAAGCTTAATTACAACGTTCGTCAGCCAGAGTAGTGGAATATGTTTAGTCCAAGAATTCCATAGGTTAACTATTGTGAAACGACAGAAGCGATCATCAATTCATTGGTACAAAGTTCATTTTTCTATTAGTTACATTTGTTGGGGATAAATGGTTTAAAGGTTTACAAAATATGTACGGCTATCAGAAATAATTAATAATTATCAAAAACAATTATATTAAATAACTGGACTTGGATTTGACATTAAGCCCAATGTCGGGGGCACCACCCTTCGTAAAGGGAAAAACGATGGCCAATTCACTGATTCAGTCTCATAAAAAGGTGCTAAAATATCAGTTTGGAACTCTGAATAATAATTAACTTAATAACTACAACCAAAATAACCATATCAATAGTTAGTAAAGTTGAAGGATTTTGGAGTTCTACATAGAAGAGGTTGGCAGCATTACTCTTGTACAACATTAAAAAGACCAGCATGTATATCTACAAGCATTCATTAAACAGATGACAAAAGTAAAACACACAATACGTAATCTACCTAAATCAGAATCAGCTTTATTGGCCAGGTATGTGTACACATACAAGGAATTTGACTCCAGTTTTTCTTTGCTCTCAGTATTCATACACAGAAATAGACTTACATAGAGCTTAAAACAAGGACAACAAGCTTGACAAGGTTAACAAACTACTATGTAGATAGATATACACATACATACACACTGTTGAAGATCAGAAGTCCAGGTCTTGGGCCAGAGTTTAAGTCTGGACCTCTTCACCAACACTTAGTTCTCTTCAGGATAAAGTAACTATTGGAGTCCCAAAAACAGGTTCAAAAATTCATCTGGAGACGATCAGAGTTTGATGCAATAGAGTTTAATTCTTCACAGAGATCAAACCCGAGCCAGTCCCATGAGCCTGACTGATTTTCCATGGTCTGCACACACATACACTCCCCTCCAAAAGTATTGGAACAGTGAGGCCGATTCCTGTATTTTTGCTGTAGACTGAAAACATTTGGGTTTGACATCAAAAGATGAATATGAGACAAGAGATCAACATTTCAGCTTTTATTTCCAGGTATTTACATCTGGATCTGATACACAACTTAGAGGATAGCACCTTTTGTTTGAACCCACCCATTTTTCATGTGAGCAAAAGTATTGGAACATGTGACTGACAGGTGTGTTTTGTTGCCCTGGTGTGTTCTATTACATTGATTATTCAAACAGTAAATAG
>NTHP01001082.1:51792-77122 GCA_003416845.1 Oplegnathus fasciatus | reverse complement strand
GTCGAAGGGAAGGGTAAGTTTGCGGGAATGATGGGCTTGCTAACTACAGACTACGGCAATGTCGGCACTGGTTTCAGTACGTCTGTTCGTGCGCAGATCTGGGCTAATCACACAGGGGAGCCTGTTACGTGGACGCACGTTGACACAGAGACGGTTATTGACGAAGCAACAGGTAAGCGTAAAAAGGTGAAGGTAACTCGTGAAGTGATTGAGCAACCTAATCCAAGGTGGGATGTAATGGGGCGGATCATTGAGTGCGGTTGCATGGAAGCAACACCTGCTGGAAAGATGCGTCATCCTCGTTTCTTGAGAATGCGGTGGGACAAGGACGAGGAGAACGTAAGTGCATTGATTGCAGGAGAAGATGAAGAGTAAAACAGAATACTATTAAGTATTAAGAGGGTTAGCTTATGCCTTTGTTCAGTAAATATCGTATTCAGTACGAGTATCCTAATGGCTATTTTGTTGAACGTAGGAAATGGTATTGGTTCGGGTGGGAGGCGATTGGGTACGAAAAGTTCGTTAGCTGTTATTCTTGGAAAGTGCCGTATTACTGTAAGACTATCGAGGAAGCAGTAGATATTGTGATGAGAAGGGAATTGAGTATTAAATTGTAAGTAACCAAAGTGTATATACTCCTAGGAATGTTTCTTAAGAGGTATTTCTTAGGAGTATTAGTCCTTATATAATATTTCTTAGGATTACTTAAGGAACATTAGTCCTTATTAATATATCTTAGGCTTATTTCTTAACTTCATTATACTTAACTTAACATGGGCTTTAACCCTTGTCAACATTCTTGAACAACTCGCCTTACATTTCTTCAGCGTAATAATTAGGAGTGTTTTTATTCCTTACTTCGTAAGCAGTATTTCTCAGCACTACTAACACTTCTACATGTATATCTTACTCAAGCATATGCATCGATATTAAGGCCTCTATAAGCGCCTACAAGCCCTCCTAACACACTTACCCATCCAACCCCACTACCTGTACTTAACGTGTCTCCTAGGCCTTCTCTCGCACTATTCCGTAGATTATTCTTTTTAATAATAACACTTGACCAGACCCCTCTTTATGTCGTATGGTGAGTATAACGACTTAAACAATAGAGGGACTAGAGCGATGGTTATCCATAATACCGACGTAATGAGTGAAGACTTTGTTGAAGAGCTGGAAGTGCATGATTCTCACAAGCAAGGTATCAGCAAGCGTAAGACACGAGAAATGATGGGAACAGATTACATGTCCCATGAGACACCTAAAAAGAAAAGGCATTTCCGTGATTCCATCCGCAACACTGATTGGTCGGACACTGAGGAATAAACATGGCTAAGCCACGGTTTCAACGTCACTCCAAAAAGCCTAAGAAGGTGGTCCATGCTGGAGTGACCTACGATTCTAAGTACGAATTCAACATGCACATGGGTCCACTGAAAGAATGCAAATTTCATGATCGTGATAATCTGGTACATTACATTGTAAAACACACCTACGAACCAGATTTTACAATTGAGCACGAAGGTGTCTTGATCATTATCGAGACCAAGAGCTTCTTTCGCCCAGGTGATGTTGCAAAGTATAAAGCCATCGTTGCACAACTACCTGAAAATACCAAGATGGTTTTTGTCCTTTCGGATAGTAACAAACCTGTATCTAAACGGGTACGGAAAGATGGCACAAAACGAACTGTTGAGGAAGTTGTCCTCAAAACTATCAAAGCCCATGCCTGCTTTCAAGCAGACGAAGTGGGCTTGCTAGATAAAATAAAACAAGTTTAAATAAGAAAGCCCCTTTGGAAGCGATTCCTTAGGGGCTTTTTTGTTATTAAATAGCTAGTGCGTTAATGTCAATACCCAAGCTTCGTAGAAGTGCATGGGTGGCGTCTTTGTTCTTGGAATACATAAAGGCTTCAGCAAAAGCTGCTTGCTCTTTAGGATCTTGCAAGATGGTGTAGCGATTACGCATGATCAGGTAACCTATGATTTCATTCTTGAAGTTATAGAAATCTCGCATTGCTTCCAGATAACCTTGAGCATTTGCGGCATAGCCTTTCTGACCTGTCAAGAATTCATAGAGAGGATCTCTCATCTTGCGTTGTACGACAGGATCGAGAACATACTGGGCGAGCATAGGCTCAACAGATTCTTTGAATCGCTTAATGCCTTGTTCAATCTTTCCAGGAGTCATGCTGTATTCTTTTGCAAACCACATGAAATCAATTTCAGGAACGCCTTCAGCTTTCTCTAATGTGTCAGGATTCAGACCTATTGCAGTTGAAAGAAGACGATGATTCTCTGGAGTTTCTGGAATGCCAGTATCTATAGAGTTCTGAGCAGGAGCTTTCTTACGCGCCTCTTCCATTGCAAGAGCTGCCTTAGGTGTAGGTGGCTGTACAGGTAAACGTACCTCAGTCTGCGACTTACTGCCAACTGGACGTGCCCCTACCATCTCAACCTTGCCCTTTTTAACTCTCGTCACGTCGGAAACACGAGGTTTCTTTCCTTCTTTCTTAGCAGCATCGATGTTACGCTCTGCTTGATCATACTTAGCGCGTGCAAGGAGCCTGTCTTGATACATGGCGTCAATCTTCCCTAATGTAGAGAGGATCTTGGCACTCTTGAACTTACCTCTTTGCTTGAAATCACCCATGCCCTTTATACGCAACTGTGTTTCGCCATCAGGGAGGACTACCAGTGCATCCTCAGGTCTGTTAGCATCAATCCGTATCCGATAGGTGTATCTTACATTACGCTTACCTGGAATTTCAGGACCAGGTACACGAATTTCATCACCTGTGATTGTGGTCGTTGCTATTCTGGAGAAGCTCTCGGGTACTTCCAAGTCCGGATCGTCATCTGCAAGCATGTTTTGGAATGCAGTCACGAGCTCATTAAAGCTTTCATCTGGCTTGTTCACAACTTTCAAGCCTTGAGCCAGAGGGCCTTCATGATCATCCCCCCAACCAATCTCTTTCTCAATGGAATCTGTTACAATACTGTCCACATCTTTCCACTGAAGATCCTTACCGGCTGTCTGTTCTTTTCTAAGCTTCTGTGCAAGTTTAGCTGTAGTAGCTTTATCCAGCTCAACGCCTTTAGCTTTAGCAGCATTCTTAACGAAAGCTTTCAGATCAGAAAGGGAAACAGCAGAAGTTCTCTTTTCAACAGGATAATTCTCAGGATGATCTCTGTACTCCTGAATATAGTTATCCAGAATCTCTTCAAGATCTTGTTGACCTATATGATCATCTTGGGAATCCAATTCCATCTGTCTGTCGAAGATAGCGTTTTCGATTGAGGAACGCAACTCCTCTGGCAGGTCCACATAGACAAGATCTTCATAATCGTCTGCAACACGCTGCTTCAGAAACTCTTCAATATGCGCTTGACCTAAACCACCAGATCTCACTGCCGCATCTTCTATGTCCAGATTATCAAAAGGTGTGCGATTACTTTCCTTATCAGAAACTACAGCACTCTCTTCATCGGACTCCTCATACTCCTCATAGTCTTCTACTTCAGCCTCATCTTCGTACTCTGCTTCCTCTTCATCCACGTATTCACGTCTAACAGGAGGACGTCTTCCGCCAGTGAACTGGTCATCATCTCTGGTCAGTCGACCTCTGCGAGAGCCTTGTTGGATGGCATGGCGTAAATGAAGTTCAACCTCCGCCTCACTAACACCCTCTGCATTTGAGATACGATCTGAGAGCAAGTCAACTACTTTGTCTATCGCAGCATCTTTCATGCTTTGAGTTACAGTAAGACCAACAGAAGATCTCTCTGCAATCTCATCTGCAAGACGATCAATCAGCCCTTCAATAGCATCAAAATCTCCATAGCTCCGAGCAAACTTAGGATTAACCTTAGGTGCTTCTGGAGGCTGCTGTTGAGTTTGTTGCGTCTGCTGAGGCTGCTGTGTATCCGCAGCAGTAGGATATGCTTCACGAAGAGCCTTCGCAACATCATGATTAGTGACGTCTTCCAGCATAGCCATTTTATTGTTAAGATCTTGAATAATACCACGAACAGTTGGAGGTGTATCCTCAAAACCATGCTGCTTATTGGCAGCCTTGATCTCTTCCAGAATAGTGTCTCTCAGTTCGCTTTGCGTTTCTAGCGTCTTAACAGGGCCTTCAGGCGTATATTCCGCTGAACGAGGGGTAGCCTCCGCTTGTACCTCTGCCTGCGCTTCTTGAACTGTTGCCGTTGCAGTGTCGGCTTCAGAAGCTTGAGGAGTATTCAGCAATGCACCTGCCAACTGTGCAACCTGCGCCTGCAGTGCAGCTATCTGCTGTGTAAGCGCCTGTACTTCTGAACTTGGCTGTGCGGTAGCTTCTTGCTGAGCTTGAGTTTCCACTTGTGCCAGATTATTAATCTGAGTGTTATCTTGCTCTGCAGCAACACCTGTGGTTGTAGGTAGAGTAGAAGTGGTACTTGTTTCAGCAGTTTCAGCCACCTGTTCATCAACCTCGGCTTCTGATGCAACCTCACCGGTTTCAGTTTCCTGTGTGGTTGCGGCAGACTCATCTGCTTGCGTATCTGCTTCAGGTTCGGGTTCAGCACCTAACTCATTGGAGACTTCTTTAGGTGTAACTTTAAGGGACTCATGTGTCAGATGGGTAGGTTTGATCTTTAGGTTTTCCAATGTATTGCTAACGTCAGTCATCAAAATGCCCCAATCCTCTACAGAGTATTTCTCTGCTAGGCCTGCGACTGCCCTGGCCATTGCATTGAATATTTCCTGCCGTTGTTTTAACAAAGTCTTATTCCCAGGAGTTTTCTTCGCCTTCTGTAAGGCAGTAAAAGCACCAGCAAGATTTTTCAGGGACCTAATAACATTATTACGCTCAATAGCTGTATAGGGTTTTCCTGGAAGCCTAGGCGCTACGGGAGTTGAAGTAGTTGTCGTAAGTACTGCGTCACCTTCTTCATCTTCTTCGGATTCCACTTGGCGTGGGAATACGCCTAAGTTAGCGTGAGCGAAGTCTTCGGAATTGTAACTCTCTGAGTCAAGGTCTGCGTTTTCGGACACGGTACTGTTGACAAGATGTGTCCATTCCTCAATAGTATACTCCTCTGCCATTGCAGCAAGATTATCCGTGAGGATCTTCTTACGGTCCATAAGATCATCCTGTCGCGCCATTAAGGCATCATCCTCAGGGCGAGCATCTCTCTTATCTAGCAACGCATCTAACTCTGCAGCAATCTCGGCGTCTTCTCTGAAGAAATTAGCCAGCTTATTCTTATTCTCCTGATTAAACTTAGGATCGTTCTCGTCCACTGCTGGTTCTTCTTGCTCTTCTTGCTCAACCTTTTTCTCAGGTTTCGCTGGAAGAGATGTATCTTTCGCAGGGGCTTCTGCTTCTTTAACTTCGCCCGTCTCCACTGCCTTCTCTACGACTTGATCTGGGAGAGGGTTCACGCCCAAGACCGCTTGAGAGAAGCTCTCAGGATTATGTATTGCCACATCAATATCTGAATTCTCAGATAAGGTACTATTGACAAAGTGAGCCCACTCATCAAAAGTATACTTCTCTGCCACACCAGCCAGAGCCTTCTTGGTAGCCTCCCTCTGAGTTTCAAGTTCTGCCTTCTGAGCAATCAAACTCTCATTCTCTGGGAATTGTTCCAGGGAATCCTCCAGAATCTCCAGCTCGGCAGATTCTTCAGCATCCTGTCTGAAGAGGTTAGCAAGTTCATCTCTACTTTCTTGACTGAACCTAGGATCATCCTCTGCCACTACAACCTCTTTAGGCGTTCTTGGAGGTGCGGGTGGCTCCGAAGTTTCAACAACAGCAGGTTCTGCTTCTTCCTTCTCAACCTTTTTCTTCGGTTTAGCTGGAAGCGTAGTAGCTTGCTTAGGTGCTTCTGCTTCTTCTTTTGTTTCTTTAGTTTCAGAAACTACAGCAGCAGGTTCTGCGGCACTTCCGAAAATATCAGCTTGCTGCGTCGCCAACGCTGCTGCTCTTTCTGCAGCTGCAATTGCTTCACTCTTTGTCTGTACATCAAGTGCCTTGTGGTCGTAAGAACTCACAGGATACTTTTCAGGTGACAGTTCAAGCTCACGAGCCACATCATTGTATAGTGTCTCCCATCCAGGAGCTTCAAAATCTCCTAGCATCTTTGAGATCAAATTGAGTTTGTTTTGTCTATCCTTCTGCGCTGCAGTTAGCTCCATATTCAGATCATTATCAGCAGGAGAGTTGTTTACTTGCTCTTGTAAATCTATTACCTCTTGATCGGACTTGACAAAGGCTTTCAATCTACGCTTAAGATCACTCTTTTGCTTGGCTGTGTATCCCTCGGCAGTCGCCTCTTGAGTAACAACAGGAGTAACTTCCGTCGCTTCTTTTACAGGTGCTTCAACGCCTTCTTGCACTTCTGTTGAAGGTGCAACAACTTCAGAGGTTTTAGCGATCTGTACACCTTTAGGAGGTAAAGCAGCTTCAGTCCTTCCTGAACCTTCCTGCGCTCTGGCTGCAAGAGCCTCATGCTGGAATTGTGAAGGATTTTCAAAAGCCCCTTCTGGACGAGAAGCCAACGTATCTGCAACAAGTGCGTTCCACTCCTCAGGGGAGTAATCCTTGGAGCGCTCTTGAAGCTCCGAGACAGCTTTCTCCATGTTGGCTTGAGAGAATTTCATGAGATGTTCATCCCACTTCTTACTCTCTTCAGTATACCGAGCACCTCCTTTTTCAAACCTTGCTAGAGCTTCCTGATGTACCTTCTGTGCCTCAGCATGGTTATCAAGCAAACTACCAACAAGAATATCACGTAAAGGTACTCGTGGAGTTTCAGCATTGTCCTTAGCGCGGCCCCTCACAGGTTTGTCGGGCAGTGAAGAGTCATACCGGAAAAGGGCACCATGCGTGTAGTCGTTAGGGGCATTAGGATCAACATGAGCTAGCAGGTCATCCCAATCGGCATCATCGAATTGCTTTGCGATGCCTTTTAAGAGCTTTATTGTCTCGCCCTCGTCTCTTCCTTCTTCCAGGATCGAGCGTACGAATTGAACATCTGTGTCGTCAAAAACAGGATTCTGAACACGGTCCATGAACTGCTTGAAGTTCCCAATCCAGCCAAACACATAACCAAGCTCTTTTAAACGGTCTGCTATTAAAGATTTGTTCCTACTATTCCACCCATACACCTCTACAGCATCTTCTAAAGAATTCACACTGGCGGCAATCCTCTCACGACGGACAGCCTCCTGCTGTGCCGCAGTCAAGCCCTGAAGATCAGTGTCTCCTCGGATTGCAAGCTTGAGGCGGAAACGAGCCTCACGTACAGCAGACTCAGCCTGCTCGCGTGCCTTCTCTGCTGCCTGCGTAGGTGTAAGGGCCTCCAGAATATCGTGGCTAAAATCGCTATCATTGTAGTGAATATCACTTAGGTGGATATTCTTCTCGTCCGCATTATTCTTGGCAAGAGTTTCAGCGATAAGCCTGCTCCATTCGTCAACCTCATACTGTTCCGCCAGCCTCTTAATCTTCCCCTGCTCTTCCGCCATACCTTTCTCTGCGGCTGCATGCTTCTCTTGAGCTTTCCTGTCCCAATACTCTTCTTCTAAGACATCACGGGCCTCCCAGGCAGCCTCTTGATGGGTATGGTAGTCTCTGAAATACTTAGCAAGTGTATTTTTACGACGTTCTGAGAACCGAGCATCCTTAACCTCTGTAGGAGGTACAGGCTTGCGCGCAGCATCAGTTGCAGGTTCTGCTCCGGCTTCAGGTGCAGCAGCAGTATCAGCTTCAGGTTCTGCAGCACCAGGAGCTTTCTCCTGTTCCTGCTCCTGTTCAGCAGCAGGTGCTTCAGGCTCTTCCTTCGCTTTCTCTGCAGCTTCACGTACTTGACTACGTGTCTGCACATTACGAGCTTTGTGAGAGTAGTTATTCAAAGAATAAACTTCAGGATCTAGTTTCAAGTTCTTAACTGCGGTATTGAAAAGAGACGCCCACTCATCCTCATCGAACTCACCCAGTAAGTCAGTAAAGCCATTTAAGGCCCTTTCCTTCTCATCTTCCTGAGTTGCTGTAGCAAGTTTCTTGAGACGGTCTCTTACAACTCTGTATCTAGGATGGTTAGTAGCTGAAAGTGGAGCAGGGGAGACCGGTTTGCGCTCTCCGCCTTCTTGCTCTTGTTCAGGTACTGCATCACCAGTAGCTTGAGCAGCAGCCTCTTCGGCTTCTCTTACGCGATTACGTTCGTCAATGTTATCCAGATCTGTTCTGATCTGACTCTTAGTAGGGGCTTGAAGAGCTTCATGAGAGTAATACTTGTCAAAGTCGTAAACCTCTAAAGGAAGACCTAGTTCAATTGCCGCAGTTTCAAAAAGATCTTTCCACTCATCGGCATCTAGTTTTCGGGGCAACTGTTTTATCAGATCATTCCAACGCCCCTCCTCATATAATGCCGAATCATACTCCTGTCTCAATTGACTGTTGTCAGGATCTGCCTTTACTTGAGCCTCAAGCTGATCCGCCAGAGCGATTGCCTTAGAGAGTCCATTCAGTCGAGTCTTAACCGTGTTATAAAGAGGATGGTCTGTTATTACTGCAGGTTTCTCTGGCGCAGCTGGAGATAAAGAAGACTCAGCACCTTCTCCAGTAGCGGAGTCTTCTTCCTCTTCTACGCCAAACTCAGAATCATACAGCTCTCTAGCTTGCTCCAGAACATCAAAGGACACTGCGAAAGGATCCGGCATTCCCAGGTCATCCGAAGGCATTCCTTCCAGTTCCACAGGTTGTGTGAACCAGCCCTCAGGTCCCATTACTGAAACACTTACACCTTCATCAGTGATGATTGTTTGAACAGAAAAGTCCCCATCAAAATACAGTAAGGTTGTCTGTCCTTCTTGTGCTTCTTCAGAAGGTGTCATCCATACTCCTTCCTCTATTTCAGAAGGATCTTCAAAGGCTACAATCTGATGAACGCCTACAGAGGGTTCTGCAGGGAAATCGTTAGCGGCTAACCATTTTTCGAGTATCTCAGGAGTTACTTCATAGCCCAGATAACCCGCTGTTTCTTTCAGATCTTCCATGCCGTTGAAATAAGCATCGACCAATCCTTGCTCTTCTGGAGTAAGTTGATCTACCTTCTGCTGGATAATATCCATAGCGTCATCAGTAGATAAAAGATTGTCTTGAAGAATAGATCTGATCTTATCTTCGAAAGACAAGGCACTGAAGTCACTACCTGCATGAGGGGTACGGCCTGTTGGTTGGATAGCAGAAGAAACGGCAGGAGCGTCAGCAGCACCTTCACCTTCACCTTCTTCCTCTTCCTCAACATCTGCATCTTGCTCAGCTTCTGCTTCGGGTTGCGCAGCAACATCTTGTTCATCCTCGGCATAGTACTCACGCAAAGGAGAAACCTCACCAGTTGCCTTTTCTTGCGCCTCCACAATAGCATCAACAAGCTCTCTTTCAGCAGGCTCATCTAGAGTCAATCTATCCAGCCACGCATCGAGTAAGGCCATTTGCTTTTCTGGAGATCCGTCTTTTAAAAGCTGGACGGCAGCTTCTACAGCTGAATCAACTCGGCCCTTTTCATAGATCTCCGGAATATGGCGTCGTTCGAAGGTACTAACCGTTTCCTCCTGGGGATAGAAGTTCTTAAGAGCGGGACGTTTTTCTGCAAGATTTTCACTGGTCTTGTTAAGATGTCGCACAATTCTTTTTGCAACATGTGAATTCAACTCCAGACCTATTTCACTGAAAGCCTCTCTTACCGCACCGATACGTCCATCTAAGGAGATCTTGGAGATGACTTGAAGTGCTTTCAAGATATTCTCTTCACTCATGTCTTCTAAGAGAGGACTTATAGCTTGAGGAAGTTCTGCTGCTATTTGCGCATCACGTGCGTTTGTAAATAAAGGAGATGCCAGGTCAGGATTACTTCGAACAGCCATCTGATGTGCCTTACGCTCTGCCTTTACTTCCGCATGTGCCTCTGCAAAGTCTTTGGCCTCTTGTTCTAGCATGTCAAAAGGTGATACATTTCCATTCGCATCCAAGGGCATGTCCAAGAGAGGAACAGGGCCTGCGATAACAGTATCATGCTCCCAGATATTATAGAAGGAAGGTGCTCCTTCTTTAAAAGTAACAACAAGCTCCAGAGGACTGCCCTCTAGTTTGTAGGTGGCACCTCTATAACCATCACGAGCCTTATGCGACTGCCAAGTGCCTGCCGGTATACTAGCCCCATAATTTGAGGCGATGGAGAATCTACGCGGAAGTGCAACTGCAGGCTCAGAGATATCATTAATCTCTAGCCACTGCTGTAGCATATCTTTATCTACAGGTCGCTTACTAAACTCCGCCAAGAAGGCTTCTTGTTCAAAGTTTTGCAGATGCGCCTCAACGAAAGCCCGTTCTTCATCTGTCAGGGTTTCCATCTTAGCCTGCAACGCTTGCTGACGGCGCTTGATTGCAGCTTCTTTTGAACCGGAACTCTCACGATCTCTAGTCATCCTATCAGAGAAAATATTCAGAACATCTGTGAGCAGATTCTCAGTCTTCTCTGTTTGAGTCATATCTGCGAAGTCTTTCTTAACTGTAGCTTTACGAGTAGTAGGAAGCTTAGGCGTCTTTTCCTCAGCAGAGGTTTCAGCAGGAGCGTCCTCTGTCTCCGGCACAGCCTTCTCTTTCGCCTCTATACGTGCAGCTTTATCCGTGTTCATCTGATTATGTAGCTTATGCGCATCCTCATAAGGCAGAATGTCTAACAAGGCTTTCACTCCAGCCGTTAAGGGATCTGCAATGCCTGAGCCTAGAACGTTGTACTTCGACGTGATGTAATTCTGTTCTGTGCCGCTACCGCCTACTTTGAGGTTATAGCCTATGGCAGCCTTTGCAGTTTTGCTTCTGTACATGGAGATTCCGTGCTTACCATAGCGGTAACTTAAAGAGCGTCCTTTTACGGGATCATCCCACCAGAACCATTGACCTTCAGGGGAAGCGAACCAGTCTTCGCCTTCGTATTCCACAACTTTAGGAGGGAGGGGCTGTAAGGTGGCAGGGTTTCCAAGTGATTCCAGCCAGTCCTCCAAGAGCGTATCGCTTACAGTGCCCGCCCATCTTGCAATAGCAAGTTCTTGCTCAAAGCCATTCAGGAATGGTTCCACAAAAACACGTTCCTCGTCTGTCATACGCGCAACGTTATTCGCGTACTCCTTACGTTTGTCATCTAGGACCTTAAATCTTTTTTCCCGATAAGCCTCTGAGATATCTTTAGTCTCATACCATATATCCCTTTCTCTGGTGAAAAGGTCCAAAAGATCCTTCAGAAGCTTATTCTTTTTATCTTTAGGTGAGAGCTTGTTGAACTTAGTTGCTCTAGGTACTTGCGTCGGAGGCAGTGCAGTAGACTTCTCCTGCTGCTCTTCCTTCTGAGTATCTGCTTGTGCTTCTGGAGCTGCTTCTGCTTCTACCTCGGCAGCCGGAGCCAGTTCAGTTTCTCCACGCAGGTAGGAACCTAATGCCTCACTGTCCGCAGTCTCAAGACGTTCTTGGAATGTTTCTAGTGCCTGCGCTGCCACACGGTCAGCCCTCATACCACCTTGCAGACCTGTAGCTGAAAGTGCTTTTGGCGCTGTCTTACGACCACCGTCTAGGGAGATAGAATACAGTGGCAAAGGAGATCCTGGATTTCTGGACAATGTCAGCACGTTGTTACGGAACTTAAAGTTAAGCGTTTCAGTTCCATCCTCTGCCTGTACGATCAACCATGTTCCTTCTGGAGCATCTTTAATATCACCGTCATAGTTCTCAACCTTAATTCTTGAAGGCTCCATTGTCTCTGGGGAGCCATTATCCTGTAACCAATCTGTTAACAGATCTGCAGGCATAGGCCGTAACCAGTTTTCAAGCTTCAGGGTTTGTTCAAAATTATCACAGAACGGTGCAATAACAGCACGCTCGTCTGTAGATAAAGTATCGAAGGTCTCTGCCAGTGTCTGTTGTAGTTTACCGATAGCGTTCCATCTGTTTTCTAGAGTCTTCTCAGAGAGATTAGAAGTTCTGTACTCAATCTTGTTAATCTTCTGATAGATCTCTTGAATCTTCTGAAGCAAGTAATCTTTCTTTTGAGTCAGATTCATTTGCTTGAACTTCGCAGGAACAGGTTTTCTGTCCGTAGGTAGTGCGTCTCTCGGAGCTTCTTCTTGCTGCTCTTCAACCTCTTCCTTCACCTCTGAAACAGGCTCAGGTGCTACCTCAGCTTCAACCTCCTGTACAGCTTCAATCCCAAAGAGAGCTTCAGACTTGGCTCTTTGCTTTATGTCGGCATCATAGCTTCCGGCGGCAATGCCATCCACCAAAGCATCCCAAGCTGCAGGTGTCCATTGAGAAGCATAATCTCGCAGTGCTTGTTCTTTCTCTTCAAGAACAGCAGCAATGGCCTCACGCTCTTCCTCTGTCTCCGCATCTTCAAGAGCATTGAGAGCACTTTCCCGATCAGAGATACGACTTCTTGCGAAGGCTTGATCTCTAGCGGAATGGGTGGTCATTCTAGTGTCTGCAACAGGAGCTTCTTGTTTCTCAACAGAAGGCTTTTCTACAGGCTCTTTCTTAGTCTCTTTAGCTTTAGGCGCAGGCTCCACTTTAGCAGCCAGCACTTGTTCATGAGAAAACTTAGCAAGGGCTTCAGGACTAATATCAGAAACGATTGCATTCCATACTACAGGATCAGTTGTTTTGGTTGTAGCATATTCCACCAGTTCTTGAAGTGCCTTAGGGTTATCACCCTCCATTAGCTTAGTGATACGACCTTGAATATAATTGAAAGGTCTTGAGCCATACTCCACAGGAGGTTGAAAAGGCTCAACGCCTAATCTTGCATGACTGAAGCGTTTAACGGTTGTTGGGTTAATCGCTCTGAGAATCGCTTCCAACTGTTCTTCAGTAAGTTCACTAATCTTTTGTCGGATTTGTTCTCTTGTCTCTCCAAACTCAAGGACACGAGGATCTGTGGTATTACCCGCCTCCGCCAAAGTATTCAATTGAGTGATCATGTTATCTTTCAAGAGGGCTCTCACAAGAGGCTTCAACTCATTCAAGTCAGCAACTTTATAGTTTTTGACTGTTTTGTCTGCAGGATGTCTAATAGTGAAGGCGAGACGTGAACCACCGCTCTTGTCGCTAACTAGAACGCCATTCTGCTTGTTGATTTCTTGAGGAACGATATTCCCCTTCGAATCTTTAAAGTGGATGGTGTAAGTTCCTCTAGACTCGTCTTCCCCTACCACACGGAACATGGTACCATTTTTAATACCATATTGCGGAGCTTCGAAGTTTGCAATAACTCTTACATCTTCATAGTCAGTAAGGTGCGGAGCTTTAGGTCTCTTGAAGGTAGCAGTAGCTGCAATAAAGCCTTTACTTTCCTTTTTGAGCTCTTCCTCGATATTAGGATCCATCGCTGCAGTATTGACAAAGCGTCTGGCCTGTTTGTACTGAGTATCTTCCAGCAGGTTATGAATACCTGTCTCATCTTCAGCCACACCTTCCGTAATCAAATCACCTGCTCTGTCGTAGATCGCAACTTGATAGCCGTTAAGGGGAACACCCTCGATATTTTTATCTGGACCTAGGTCAGTATTCTTGGTGTACACAACAAGGTACTCACCTGTTCTAGACTCGATCTGCTTGGATTCTCTGCTTTGAGCATCCGGCCTGAAAGCCACTGCCTTGCTGAGATCTACAGTTTCGTTCTTAGAAAGAGCTGCACGTTCAGCAACTGCTTGCTCCCACTCCTCTTCAGTCTGCATATTGCCAGTCATCTTAGGAACATCATCTGCTGTAACAGTTGGGGAGAACATCGCTGCAAGCTGTGGATAATTTACAGTTTCCAGTCCATAGTTGTTGAAGTCCAGGCCAGGGGTGAGTGTAGGTGCATAGGGAGAAGCTTGTTCGGTTCTCTTGTCTGCTGCGAGTGATCCTTGAAGAGGTGTGGTTCTCAGGAGCACAAGGTTAGGAATCTTTTTCGGATCAACACCCTTAGCAATAAGTGCCTGATGAATGTCACGAAGTTCTTTGTTAATAGGGTCAATTTGTTCATCTGCAAGATAGGCAGAAGTGACCACTCTACGAGCCTCTGCTTCTACAACAGAACTCATGAAGTAATCCATAGCGCCCGCCTTACCATTTACAGGGTGCTGTGCAAGAATGTTCTGTCCTTCAGGATTCAGAACAGAAAGCTTATTACCACCTTTCAGAGACAAAGTGTAGCCACCTGAAGTCTTCAGGGAAGTAACACCCTTGGAAGCTTTTGACCATTGCTTCAGCTTCACAGGGTTATCTGCTCGCATGCTCTGCTTAACTTTAGCCACTGCATTTTCAAAGACAGAAAGATTCAGTTTTGAATAGTTAGCTGGTACGCCCTTGACATCTGCCAAAGCTGCACCGATCTTACCTTTCAGATAGTTAGTCAGGGGAAACTTAACAAGTTCTGCAGCACCTAGGAAACCTGCAGCACCCATCAAAGCACCAATAGGGCCAGATAGGAGGCTTGTAGCTGCGCTCATGATCGAAGGTACCACCTCGGGACCTACGGAAGCCATAGCAGGCATAGAGGCAAACACGCCAGCTGCTACGGAACCTAGGACACCGATGACGCCTAGCAGTTCTGTAAGACCAACACCGGCATTCTTTCCACCGGCCTTACCCTTAGCTGCCTTTCCTTGTCCTCTTGCAGCCTTCTTCTCTGCGGCTTTTGCTGCAGTTGTAATTTCATTAACAAGTGCTATGGCCTTCTCGGAGAGATCAGCTCTAGGAGTTTGACCAGAGGACATACGAACAAATGCCTCAGGTTGCAAAAGATCTTTAAAGCGGGCGTTTGCGGCTAGCTTGGTATCTTCTTGCGTGCCTTCGACAATCTGAGTGATACGCTCACCAGGTCTCTGAGTGTCTTCTACAGTCAACTCCCACTTACCTTTAGCAGTATTTCTCATGGTCATCTTATAACGCTTATCTTTTGATGTACGCACATGAAGTACTTTAGATACGCCAGGAAGCATAGGACCTTCAGTGTTCTGAGTTTTCCAAGTCTTGTCGAGAGGGTTATCCTCTAGGAGGTCTCGGGTGTAGGCGGCCATCAGTTCATCAAAAGTAATCTGTTGCTCACTTGTCAGACCTGCACGAGAAGTAGGTCTAATTAAAGGATAGAATTTTTCATAAATTGCACGTCCACCTTCAGGCCACTTACGAGAAACAACCTGTTCAAGAGCTTGACGAATCATACTGTTACGCACAAGCTTAGAGGGCTGCTTCAATGCGGAAATCAATGTACGGACGAGAAGAGTTTCCTCTGCTGCGTTAGGTGAGTGATTTTTGGCAAACTCTTTAAGCTCCTCAATGGCTTGATTCTCTGCTTCACGAATAGCATCTTCCGGAGTCACGGAATTCAGACGTTGTTCTGCCCAGTCGTCTTGCAGATCTGTAGCTCTGGAGACAAGAGCGTCACGTCTGGCCTTTGGAGTGGTAGAGTTCACAGCCTCATCCAGCAGAGTAACGGCAGCTTTCAAAGCCGCAGGAGTAGGTGCTTGTTTGAGCCCATCAATAGCATCCACAAGATCTTGTTTTTCTGCCGGATTCAAGAAGGCTCCGTCACTCGCTTCTTGACTGTCGATAAGCGCATGTAAAAGATTGGCCTCAGACTCTGCGTCCCAAGCAAGCTGTAGCTTTTCTGCATCTGCCTCTTGTTCAGAAATCAGCATGTCCCGAAGACGTACATCTCCCATTCGTTGCAACGCATCCTTAAGCGAATCTTCCAGAGTCTTGAACAAAGCTTGACGTTGAAATGCTTGAGTCTGTGCAGCTTGGTTAGCTCGCGCATCCATCTGTGCAAGATCCATTTGAGTTTTAGTATACTCAAGATCAAGCTTGCCTTTGATTACCTTCTCAAGAAGTGTGATACCTCTCTTCAAGGAATCATGTGTAGTGAGCAGACGGAGATCTTCGATGGTCTCCCGTAGAGCATTTTTCTCTGTCTCTGTATGGCCAGCCAATTGCCCCACAGCATGCAGTAAGGCTGCTCTCGCATCAAGGTAATTATTAACCCACTTCTCTGCATCTTTTAGGTCCTTGGCATTTTGCTTTACTGCTTTGAGTATGCCTGCAAAAGCTTGCTCTCTGTGTTTGAAATCAATATCCTGAAGCTCTTTCTTCGCGGCAATCTCTGCAGCCAGTGCCTCGTCTCTCTCTCGATTCCATCTAGTCTGCTCTTTGAGCATCTTACGGATAGTGGCCTTTCTTACCAGATTAGTTTGAGTGAGGGATTGTGCAAATGTACGTTTAACCTGTGCAAGTTGCTTAGTGTCAACGACGTCGTCCAGACTATCGATGATATCTGTATACGTCTCAATATCTTCGGCACTAAGGTGGATTGTTCTAGCATCTGGAGACATATCCAGTTGGAGTTTACCTCTAAGGAACTCTTTGGTATTTTTAATGTCCTGTTCCAGATTAGCTCTACGTTTCTTATCTGAAGCAAGCTTACCAAACTCTGAACTGGCTTGACGAATCTCTCGACTGATAGTACGTGTAGCTTTATTCAAGCGTCTACGGGATTCAGTGAAACTATGGCCATAGATATTGATGTCGGAGGAGATGTCATCTATCATCTGAGTGATACGTGCGCGATCCTCTGGAGACATGTTCAGCCCATCTACGATTGCTTGATAGTGCTCTTGTTCAAAGGTAATGTCACCACCCATCTTATAGGCAGCGAATCTACCTTCTGCTTCCTGATGTTTCTGAAGAATAGACTGGAGTTCATCTACAAGATCACGGGCATTGTTACGTCTACTTCCGAAATCAACCTTAAATTTCGCAAGGCGATCATCTACAATAGACTTATCGCCTAGCTCACGTGCCCAGTTTACCTGCTCATCATGCAAACGGCCTAGTTCTTTATAAAGTCTACTTGCAAAGGCAGTAGGAGACTGAGCCATTGCATTAATATGCACGGGGGCAAAACCTAGGGTGTTCATAAGCTTCGCATAGAATTCCATAGTCGCCTTCTTATCAGACCAGGACTCAATCATGTTTGCAAGTTTATTACGTGCACGCGTTAGCGCCGAATCTTTAGCCTCTCTAGCTTCCTGAGCTCTTTGATATTGCTGCGCTGCCTTGTCCACGAATGCATCTGTAGCATCCTCATGTTCCGTCTGTTGGAACTTCTTATCTTGAGCCGCCCATTGTGCCATACGGGCATTAATCATATCGTAACGATAGCGGCCTTCAGTACCGACGAGGCCATTGTCTTGCAGTTTTCTTTTAGCAATCTCCGCCTCAAGAGCGGTATCATCCGCAAGGATAATGGTAGCTTCAGGGAAGACATCTGCGGCTTCTCTGTGTAGCTGGTAAGTTCCGTCTGGTAATTTAGTGACGACCCATTCCTCAAGAACAACCTCTTTAACTCCCTTACCGCCTGGCAACAGAAGAGAAGTTTCTTTTACGAACTTACGATTGGTGTATTTTCCTTCAGAGGCTTCACGCTCGGAATGAACGTCTGCAGAAACTTTTGCTAATTCTGTCTTGTATGCTTGTAGATCCCCTTTAAGGCCCTTCTTGATCTCCTTAGAGGTTTTCTTGTCTACTTTAACATTGGCAACTTTCGCAGCATAGGCCTTGTTAAACTTAGATGCAATTCTGCCAAACTCTGTAGGGTCATCAATGTTGTTCTGCATGTCAATAAGAAAATCATCCAACTCTTGGAAATCAGTCTCTTGAGGGTTTTGATTCTTAAATTTCTGCAAAGTGTCTGCAAGTTTATTAAGGTCTTGCTGGCGATTGTAGGCTTCAACGTCCCGCTCTTGCTGTGTCTTCTTATCCCTAACACTAGAATAATCAGTCTTCATTTGGTCGGAGACATTTTTGAAGATAGCATGCCGTGGACCGAAATCATCTGCACCTACAGCAGCCTCCAAGGAGGCCAGTAGTTGATCAAGACGAGCGGAATCAAGAGAGGTTAAAGGATGCTCAGCTTTGATGGTTCTCACAGCTTCCCTTGCCTTTGCAATATCCTTTTCTTGACTTGTCTTACGCTCTTCTTTTTCCAGAGCAGTCAGTTCTTTCTTCTCAAGAGAGACATCCTTACGCGCTGCTGAGATAGCTCTACGTGTCATGTAAAGATTGTGCTTAAAGGTTTCAGGATCGCCTATGGAATTCTGGAGCTCTTGTGCCATAGACAGAAGTTTTTGAAGTGTAGTCGGGTCTAGCTTATTACCTGCTGTCTTCTGAAGAAGTTCAATTTCTTTGCTGATAAGTTCTACATCTGCTTCACGTTTCTGACGCTCTTGTGTCCGCTGGTGAGGAGTCTTAGGCTGCTCATAAGCATCTTTATATTTAGTAACCGCATTACGGAAACTTGCATTATAGTCTTTCTTCGCCAAACGATAAGCAGTATCATCTTGATCCGTTGCTGCCTGCATCATTTCCATCAACTTATCGTCAAGATCTTGAGCAACAGCAGGATCTACAGAAGGATGCGTGGCACGGAACTTGTCTACAAGCTCCGCAAAGGTGTCAATATCCGTCAGACGAGTATCTTCAATCTTATCTCGCTGAGCTTCCGTACCTTCCTTAGTTGTTCCGTTAACCTCTGCATATACTTCTGCGGAATCCATTTCTATCTTATAGGCTTCCATAAGATCTGCAAAAGCTTCAGGGTCCGTAATGTTGCGTTCTGCACTGTCCAGAAGATTAGTTAGTTTGGAGATCGTTGAAACAGGGAATGCAGGGCTAGGGTTGGTTTTTACAAAATGATCCAATTCCGCTCTGGCACTCTCAAGATCCACCTCACGCTTACGCTCCAAGTTGGCCCACTGTCGCAAAGTACGTTCTTTCACGTACATGTTATTGTTACGCGCCTCTGCTCTGGCTTTACGGAATTCAGCAACAAACTCCCCTTTTAACAGATTGTAAGAATAGACGTCTCCTTGAAGCTGTGCATCTTGCATGTCTCTCAGAAGATCCTCCAGCTTGCGCTTAACATTTACATCATAACGAGGAGTCTGTCTGTTAAAAGAATCATAATCTGTTTGATAATTTCCAATCTCACTGTCCCGTACACGCTGCTCTGCCTGTTTTCTTTGAGGGGTCTTTCGAGCCTCCTGCTCTTCAAACTTTTCTTGATCCGTACTTACTACTCGCTTACCTTTTACAAGGTTAAGCTCTGTAACACGCTTATCAAATTCCGCAGAGAACCTGTCAAAGTTATCCAGATGCTTAATATCTTTGGTGTGGAAGTATTTGTTAAGAGCGTCTTCCATCTCCTTCTGGACTTCCTTCATATACACGAGGGTTGTACTGTTATGCGTATCAGGATAATATTTTTCAAAGTTCTTAATTTTGCTACGAGAAGCACGAAGAATAGAACGACTAATCTCCTCACGTTTATGCAGCTCAGCGGCCTGTTCTTCAGGGGTACCTTTACGGTAGTAGGCTCTAGACTCTTTACCTGTGAGTATTTGATCTACATAAGCATCACGACCTGCATCAATAGAGTCCATGCTAGCACTGTAGCCCGCGTTCTGAGAGTCAACACCACTCTGTATTTTAGAGAAGTCTGCTGCTTGCGTCATCCTGCGGCCCCTGTTGTGGACACTCCGACTTCCAAGAGCACTTGCAACCATTTGAGCACCCATTGCAGGCAACCCACCAAAGGCTGCGCCTGCCAAGCCCATAGTGGTTCTGCGGGTATCAATATTATTCTCACGCACAGCTCTAGCGTTCTGAAGATTACGGGACATGATTTGTGCAGCAGCTGCATCATCAAGAGCATCTGTAAGGTTAGTGTTATGTTCCATGTCGTAGGCCACTGCTTTCGCACGCAAGGAAGCCAGTGCACCTTGGTCAGAGACGGACTCAGATAGACGCTGGAACATCTGGCCTACTTCAACAGCCTGCTTTCCAAGTTTGGCAGCCTGTTGTTCATAGTACTCTGCAGTTGCATTGAAACTATCTCTTTCGGCATCTGTCGCTGATGCTGCTGCCGCAGCCCTCGCCTCTTTACCTTTTGCAACTACTTGAACCTTAAGAGCCTCAACATCCTGGACGTGCTCATTGGCAACACGCTTCCGCGCCCTGTAAATTTTATCCAAACCTTCCTTCTGACTGGCAAAAGTAGTGCGATCATGATCCGTAAAGCCTGTAGACGCCGCCATTCTAGCAGCCTTCATGCCAAGACCTTCGTCAACACTGGCAACATTTTCCCGCATGTAATCATCCATCAGGTTGTCATTGACAGTGCGGTCATCGTCTTGCATTTCTGACAGTACTCTTCCATAGGCATCAATGGTGGCACCTTCAGAGTACTTCATTTGCTCCTTAACCATGTCAGCTTTTTCTTCCTCGGTCAGGGGTTGTCCTGCCTCAGTGCGATCCTTGACAGTCTGGCGCAAGTTAGCCCGAACATTGGCAGCCTCCATTGCTTTTGCTCTTCCTTGTGCATTAGGATCTACATTAATCAAGGACTTGAAACGAGCTCCAGTGGCCTCTCCGTCTGCAGTGTTTCCAGTAACGACATTAAACGCACCTTTACCTGCGCCCATGCCTGCGCCAGACGCAAAGCCACCAGCACCGCCCTCCCATGCAGAATATGCGATATGCCCAGGACGAGTTTCACCTCCACCTATAGTTTCCAAGCCCTCTTGTACGATCTCTTCAGGGGCTTCTGCAAAACCGCCTTTAACGGCTTGCCCTACAACACCTTTAATCCCTTTACCTGTTTTCTGTGCAATCTGACTGCCCCAGTTACCCCCTGCCTTCAAACCCACACGACCCACAAGAGCACCAAGTGTTCCTGTTGTGGCTGCAAGCAAGGGATTGTCGATAACGCGAGTACCATCTGGGTTGAACCCTTTTTCTTCTTGCCCTGCTCTAGCCCGTGAGTAGCCCATGCCCGCCATCATTCCTAGGGAGGCAGCTGTGCCTATGCCAGGGACGGCGCTAAGTGCCATTGCACCACCCATTTCAGGAAGGGACCGTCCGAAACCGTAGAGACCGAACTTAAATAAATCGCCAACATTCTGTATGTCTCTCGTGCTCATAGAGGCCACCGCTTCTGCCGCTGCCTCATTGCTTCTGGCGCGTTTCATGGCGTAAGCAGTAGCAGATTTCCATCCCAGTGCCTCCGCACCTTCTGCCATCAGACGATACATTCCACCTTGCAGACTATCTGTGCCTGCACCCACTTGAGCAGTGAAGTTATTGGTGCCTGCTGCTTGTTGATCCTCAAACTTAGTGTCAATATCTTTCTGGCCTGTCAGAGGCTCATAAATATTCCGCTGGGCCCAGTTGCCTCTCTCCCCTGAAGCCACTGCCGCTGCTTCCTTATCTCTCGCTGCAAGAATCTGTGGCCGTTGAGCTGGAGGCTTCCCTGTCTTCTCCATCACGTACCGCTCATAGTTCTTCGCTGTTTGTAGTTTATCAGCCTCGGACCGCTGCTGATACGCAGGATCAGCAGTAACATCCTCCCAACTCCTAATTCCAGCCATTGAAAATATACCCTCTTCTTCTTAGTTGTTAGTTAGTCTACTTCTTTTTCTTATCATCGAAAAGACCACTTTCTACATCCATTTCGTATTGTGTTCTAAAGTTTGCAAACCTGCCTTGGTTCCAACTGTGCCATTGTGGACCTATGCCTGAGTTATATGCTTCAGCAGTATAATCCTGCATGACCTGACGGGCTGCCTTCATTTGAGTTGCAACACCTCTCTCGATAAGAGAGACCATTTGATTCATTTCGTTAGGTGGCAGCTTCTTGAATGCGTCCTTAAAGCCTTGCTCGTCTGCTGGATCCAAGTGGCTAACGACGTTCGTCCACCAAGTGCGTGCCCATTGTGGGAATGTTCTTCTTGCTTCAATAAGCGCAACATCCTCTCCACGCACTGTTGCATTTGGATCAATGAATCGTTGCATTACGTTCATCATCAAAATACCGTCAAGACCGTCTATGTCATCTCCGTTCTTCAAGGCCTCCCTGTACTGTGCCGCCATGTTACCTGCCATCCAGATGTCTTCCATAGACTTGGTCAATACTTTATGCCGTCCCAGGATATCCTTCAGTACCACCTCCTGCGTGCTGCCCAGGTCTTTGAATGGGTTCATAGCCTCGATACGTGCCTTTTCTTGTTCATCCCAGGCCTTCTTACCATTATCATACCATTTCTGAACCTCAGTCCAATCATCCGTGGCTACAGCTTGGTATATGATAGAATCCGGTACGTTGTATTTCTTAAAGTCTTTATACTCTTGGGTGGTTTTGTAATTCTCTTGGTAGTATGCATTACCTGCAATACGCAGGGCGTCGTTACTGTCTTTTCCCATTAACATGGCCAATCCGAAAGTAAGAAGAGATGTTTGAAATGCAGTAGATTCGAAGAGACCAGTCTCTGCTTCAGTAGCAGGAGGCATTGTATTTAGCTGCTTACGGAGAGGCTCTGTCATCATACCTTTAGGTACGTTGTACTCTACATAATCTGCCTTTAATGCGTCTTCCTCAGAGCCACCTTCTTGGCGTATCTTATCACCTGCATTGGGATTCTCATCACCGCTGGCAGTTTCACCGCCATCAACAGCTGCTTCGCTAGTAGACTTACCATCCGTCTTTTTATTATCATTCTTTTCTTGCTCTTGCTGTGCGCTAGGAGGTGCAGCTACTTCGGAGTTCGTTGCGTCAACAACCTCTTTTGCTTCCTCTTCCGTTTTAGCCCCTGAAGTTGTAACAGTCTGTCCATCTGGAGTACCAGCGATGGCGGCTTTCTCCTCCTCTAACTGAGCTGCCTTTTCCGCAGCATACGCATCAAATATCTCTGGCATGACTACTTTAGGTGTCTCTCCGCCCATGCCACGCATACCGCCTTCAAACATGGCCTCGGAAATACCGGAGAATGTTTCTCCTGCGTCATCGATATAAGTCCCGTCTCCCTGAGCATAGATACCATAACGCGCAAGGTTCTTATTTTCTTCTGCTATGAGTTTGTTCAAGGCTCTATCAGGAGAAGCATTCTTCTCTTTGTAGGCTTCTTTATACTCGAAGGGACTCATGGTCAGCCAGTCCCACGCTCTATCTCCAACTTCCTCCGAGGTTACGTCGTAAAGCCCTTTAGCCTTATCATAAGTCCTCGCAGCTGTATTGGTGGCACCTTTGATAAGTCTAGTGGCACCCCAGTCATCATCATCAGGTTCGATGAATTTCTCGGAGCCATGTTTCTGCTGCGTTTTATAAAAGGCCACAGCCTCGTCCGGACTCATTTTAGCGACTTCTGTAGCCCACTTGTAGTAAGGCACTGACATTCCTTCCGGAGGTTTCATGGTCAAGCCTGGATAGTATTTTTCTATGTCTTGCCTTTGTCGAGTATGGAATCCACTAAACCGCTCTACATCTCGCAACCTCTTTTCTTCCTCAGCAGCCGCCTTCTTTTCAGCCGCAACTTTCTCAGATGATTTTGCCCATACAGGCCGACGAACGCCTACAGGAATCTCCTCAGAACCAGGTACAAAGTAAGACTCCTCGGGATACATCCAAGAGGATAGTTCTCCTCCTCGCAAAGCCCCTTGACCAACAGGACCTGTACGTAGAGGATCCATAGGTCCAAACTGATTCTCTAGGTTCACTAGCCTTTGACCTTCTTTGTTAACCTGCGCAGCTGTCTTACCTTTAGCCGCTGCCACTTTCTTGGCCTCTGCTTCTGCCTTCTTTTTCGCAAGCTCTTGATCTGCAACTTCCTTAGGGGAAGGTTGCCATCCAGTTCGCCTGATACTTTGAGGAGCTCTTTCAGTTCCTTTTGCATACTGAGGTTTTGCAGGGGTTGAAGGTTTAGAGGGGTAAAGTTGTTTCTCCATCGCAGCTACACTTAAAGCCCCTTGCCCTATAGGAGTATTAGCAGTCTCATCATAGACATTCCCTTGGAGCCTCATTTGAGCCAGTTTCTGTCTAGCTGCTGCCGTTTCGGCAGCCGTAGGTTTTTTCTTTTTCTTTTTGGTTTCTTTGGAGTTTGTAGATGTCTGTTCTAGGGCATTATTGAAGGCAGTGCCTGGACCTTTCTTTTCTGTGGGTTGTTTCATGCAGGTGCCTCCTCCGATCTAGCTTGGTTAATGCCTATCAGGCCATCTAGAGCCTCCCCTCCATACATACCTTGTTGAAGCGTCTGTTCTAGCTGGGTCAGTCTTTGTGCTTTTTGACCTAGAGCTTGTGTTGCTTTCTGATACTTAGGTGATTTCTTATCGTAGACTCTTTCTAAAAGAGCTCGTTCTTCTTTAACCTCTCTCTTCAGACGGTTTAGTTCGTGAAAGGACTGTTTGTTTTGAAGCACGAAATCTTGGATGTGTTCTGCATCTGCACGCGCATACCAAGGAGTCTCAGGCTTTCCACGCATCCAGCCACTAATATTCTTACTATCTTCTTGAATAGCCTTTATTAGAACTTGCTGTGCCTCTGCTTTAGTTAGGGCCCCGGACTCAACCTGTTTACGTGCATTCTCTGCGATACTTCCGACACGTTCCATTTCTAAATTAGTGAAGCGGTTGCCTTGAACATCTTGCAGCATGTTGTTCTTTGCAATACCCATGCGCTGTTTGAAGTCTGCTGCAGGGCGTTCTTGTCTATATGTTTCTGCAAACTGGCCTGAACCTTCTGCCGCTGCTTCTGCTTCCGGATAGGCCGGAGCCTCTGGTTTGTTTGAAGGAAGAACTGTATCGGTTTGCTGTTGTTGCATTTGTTGTTGTTGATTATACGCCATCTGCTGTTGAGGGGACGTTTCTAATCGGTAAAGTGTAGTGAAGTCCATCACCCCTCCCTATNTTAAAATGCCCTTAGAGCAACAGGAGCCGTGTTTAGCGTCGTCAAGGTACTCATAACCCTCATCGAAGATACTGCCCTCAGAATCGCACTCAGGCTCTTCTACAAGCATCCCTGCTAACGTACTGAGTGCATCTCTTACATAGTCTTGACGTGTCTTATGTTTCTTGACCATGTCTTGTTTAGGACGTTTGCTGTTCAGGCGTAAGATGTCTTCAGGAGAGCTTTTAACGTCTATGTCATAGACTTTAACGTTGTCTTGCTCCTCTTCCTCCTCCCCGCCTAGCATTCCTCCTAAGGAGCCTAGCATGCCTTGCATCATAGTTTCATAGCTCCGGCACCTGAAAGAGCACCACCTCCCTTAAAAGAGAGATCAGGAGTGTTCACATTACCTTTGTGCGCAGCCGGTGCTTGCAACCTAGGTTTGGAATTTTGCTGCTTTGCAATATTAGACAACGCAGCCATACCTCCCGCAAAAGCATCACCTACAGCGGCGTCCGTTGCGGCTTCAGAAGCTGCAG
>NTHP01001082.1:29747-50919 GCA_003416845.1 Oplegnathus fasciatus | reverse complement strand
TGTTCATTATTGAAGCCCTCTTTATTCTTTTTGTTAATGGCGGCAGTATTACTCACCATACTAATAAAGTCTTTAGTTTGCAAGTCCGAATCACTTTTATCTTTGTTTAAGTTCAAAGGTAAGTTTTTCTTCTTTGGTTTTCTGTCTGCAGCCAAACTTGCACTAAGCTCAAGCCATTTGCTCATAGTAAGTCACCTCGCTATTTAAGTTGATTACGATGCACCTATTGCACCGATTACGCCACCTGCTAGAGCACCCCAAGGGCCCATCGATGAGCCAGCGGCAGCTCCACTCATCGCACCGCCTAGCATACCACCACCACCACCACTAGCGGCAGTAGCAGTTGACGTACCACCAGCGCCAGCCCAGCCACCGATAACAGAGTTGTACAGTCCAAGATTCTGCCATCCGGCATTCTGTTGACCCATTAGGTTCTGATACTGAATCTGTGCCATTTGCATCTGGTAGTTATATTGTTGCAAACCTGCACTCAACTGATTCTGAATGGCTTGCTGCTGCATATTGACACCTGCTTGCATCGCACTCATGCCTTGGTTTACAGCAGAGAAACCTGACTGGGCAGCTTGGAACTGCGCAGCTTGTTGTGCACTCAGCTGGGTATTGGCCTGGGCCATTGCCTGATCGTAAGCTTGACTTCGTTGCTGTGTCATCAAACTCTGAGCATTACTAGCCAAATCACCTGCTGCTTGACCTGTAGCGAGCTGCGTCCGACTAGAGCCTACGTTACCACCTCCTGCGGCTGCGCCATAAATTTGACCCGTGGATGCTGCAATGTTCTTGTTCAGTGCCTTTTGAATGGCAGCATCATTATCCGCAAGATAAGCCTCTTTGTCTCCCAGGTAGGTATCTCGCATACTCTGAATGTCATACGTAGTAAAACCTTTCTGTGCTTTCTGAAGGGCTTCCATCGCAGAATCATACTGGCCCATCATCCCAGTGCCATACTCTAAGAGCTTGTTACTGGTGTCGTTTAATGCCCCACTCTGAGCTAACTTATCCCATGCTCCTGTCATGTAATCGTTCGCACCTGGAGCATTAAAGTCTATCCAGTTTCCCTCTATTCCACCTTGCTGTTGGAATAGCTGCTGGGCCATGTTAATAATATCCTTACCATGGGACTCTGTAGGAGCCCACGGATTTGTTACTGTTGTGGTTTCTTCTGGACCTGAACTACCGCCCATCCTGTACCTCCTTTTCTGTTGTTTTTAATTTGTATTCATAAATAAAGGAAGGTCTTCGATTCTCCGCAGAAGGGGGGTGAACTTCCGTTAGGTATTCAAAACCTAGATGCTTGAGGTGTCGCCACCAACCTTTTCTCCCATAAAGCTTCAAGGAGGGTTTATCAAGGATCTGGCACATAAACGTAAGGAAGTTAAACATCTCACCCACGTCCATTCGCCCATCTAGTCCACCCCCAACTCTTGCTTGAAGACCATCCTCCTGAATCTTTACAATCCCCGCGTAATCTATAGTAGGAAGTTCTTTGGACTGCTCAAACAAGAAAGCCTTTCCTTCTTTAATCTCGTTGAACCAAAAATCTAACGAGGCTTCTTCTGGATATTTCTCATACACCCGCTCAAGTAATCTGATGTTATACTTATCTGGTGATGTAAGTCTTATCACGGAGGGGTCCCTCCACCTTCTTCAAGTTTAGTCACTCGTGCATCTAAGCTAGAAAGCATGCTTTTTATGCTTACAATTGTCTCGTCCAGTCCTGTGAGCTTAGCATCAACACTATTGAACTTTATAACTAAAGAGCGTGTAACGTCAGCCAGCTGTTTAAATTGACTCTCTACACTGTACCGCATATCCTCAGGGGACTTGCTGCTAACGGTTTCATTGACGAAAGGAATAATATTATACATCGAATTAGCGGTGTCTTTAACACCTCCAACAGGAGGATTATCCTGTGGTCGCGGATCTTGTACAGTCTCTCTTGTTGAAATCATCTTCGTCCTCCTATTCGNATCTTTATTTAAGTTAGGTAAAGGTAGGTTTTTACTTTGCTTCTTGGGCTTACGATCAGCCGCCAAGCTAGCATTAAGTTCTAGCCATTTACTCATAAAGTGAGTTCTCCTTCTCTATTTGCTTAACCGATTGCACCACCGATAGCTCCACCTGCGGCTGCACCCAATTGAGGCTGTCCATACATACCTCCGATAACGCCTCCCGCTATCGCGCCAAAAGAGCCAAGTGCGCTACCACCGCCTCCAGCTGCCGTTGCGGTTGAAGTACCGCCAGCACCAGCCCAGCCACCAACTACAGAGTTGTACAGGCCAAGGTTCTGCCATCCAGCATTCTGTTGACCCATCAGGTTCTGGTATTGAATCTGTGCCATTTGCATCTGGTAGTTGTATTGTTGCAAGCCTGCACTCAACTGATTCTGAATGGCTTGCTGTTGCATGTTAGCCCCTGCTTGCATTGCACTCATACCTTGATTCGCTGCAGCAAAACCAGATTGAGCTGCTTGGAACTGTGCAGTTTGTTGTGCACTTAACTGACTATTTGCCTGTGCCATTGCTTGATCATAGGCTTGACTGCGTTGCTGTGACATCAGACTTTGTGCATTACTCGCAAGATCACCTGCGGCTTGGCCTGTGGCTAACTGGGTACGACTAGAACCTACATTACCTTGCCCTGCTGCAGCGCCATAGATTTGACCCGTGGATGCTGCAATGTTCTTGTTAAGTGCCTTTTGTATTGCAGCATCATTATCCGCAAGGTAGGCCTCTTTGTCCCCTAGATAAGTATCTCGCATACTTTGAATATCGTAAGTGGTGAAACCTTTCTGTGCCTTTTGAAGAGCCTCCATTGCGGAACCATACTGTCCCATCATGCCTGCACCGTACTCTAAGAGCTTATTACTGGTATCATTTAATGCTCCACTCTGGGCCAACTTGTCCCATGCACCTGTCATATAGTCGTTAGCCTGGGGTGCATTAAAGTCTATCCAATTGCCCTCAATACCACCTTGCTGTTGAAAGAGCTGTTGCGCTAGATTAATAATATCCTTGCCGTGACCGACCGTAGGTGCCCACGGGTTTGTTTCAGTGGTGGTTGATTCCGCGTCTGAACTACCGCCCATCTTGTACCTCCTCAGCTGTTGTTTTTAGTTTGTATTCATAAATAAAGGAAGTTCTTTGCTTCTTAGAAGAAGAGGCCTGAACTTCCGTTAAGACCTTAAAGCCCAGAGGCTTGAGGTACTTCCACCAACCTTTTCTTCCATAAAGTCTTAAGGAGGGTTTCTCAAGAATCTGGCACATAAATGTGAGGAAGTTAAACATCTCATCCACGTCCATTCGCCCATCTAAGCCGCCTCCAACTCTAGCTTGAAGACCCTTCTCTTGAATCTCTACAATGCCCGCATAATCCACAGTAGGAAGCTCTTTGGCTTGTTCAAACAAGAAGGCCTTTCCTTCTTTAATCTCGTTGAACCAAAAATCTAACGAGGCTTCTTCTGGATATTTCTCATACACCCGCTCAAGTAATCTGATGTTATACTTATCTGGTGATGTAAGTCTTATCACGGAGGGGTCCCTCCACCTTCTTCAAGTTTAGTCACTCGTGCATCTAAGCTAGAAAGCATGCTTTTTATGCTTACAATTGTCTCGTCCAGTCCTGTGAGCTTAGCATCAACACTATTGAACTTTATAACTAAAGAGCGTGTAACGTCAGCCAGCTGTTTAAATTGACTCTCTACACTGTACCGCATATCCTCAGGGGACTTGCTGCTAACGGTTTCATTGACGAAAGGAATAATATTATACATCGAATTAGCGGTGTCTTTAACACCTCCAACAGGAGGATTATCCTGTGGTCGCGGATCTTGTACAGTCTCTCTTGTTGAAATCATCTTCTTCCTCCTATTCGTAGGACTGCATCAAAGCCTGATAAGCTCCAAGTGCCTGTCCCTTTCCCTTCTATCGAAACACAAAGGTATCTGTAATTCTGCCGTATGTCTACTTTCCTATCTTTACCACAGATGTACTTTAAAGGTGTGTCCCATTTAATACCCCCTCCTGGCACGTGAGCTCCTCCTACCTGTATGGATAATTCTCCTGTCCCGATCACCTGAGGCCAGAGCGCTAGAATAGTCTTATAGTCGATTGTGTCTGTGACTTCATCTAGGTCAATGTAATCTTTACCTAAAGAGGAAATAATAGGAGAGGCGATCAATTTGTACTGCTCCCCTATTTTCTCACCTAAAGTGTAAAAGTTATCCGTTTTGTCGAGAACATAGAAGCCTCCGTCTGAGGATGCACACACTAAAGAGTATTCTCTTAAGTTGTGAGTAGACGCACCACCAACAGTGTTCCACAAGTCCAGAGAGTCTTCCCACAGGAAAGTATCTGCGAGATCATTCCAGTAAGAGGCTTTATTATTTTCTCCTGTAAAGAAAGGGGAGGGTCCTAGTTTAATGTCCAGTGTACGAGGAATGTCTGCAAAAGACCATACGTTGGTTCTGTAGTTAAAGATAGCCGCCTTAGTGGCCTCTTTCTTTTCAGCTTTCTCGGACGTGAGTCCAACCGCAGAAGGCCCTGCATAAATCACCCATATCTCATTCTCAGGTAAGTAAGGAACGACCTTCACAGAGCTAGCGGAGTTCGCTGTTATTTGATCTAGGATTGTAGTACGAATCTTCATGTCGATAACGGATTCTTTGGAACTGCCGTTGTGGATGTAGATGTCATGCGCGGAGACCACAAAGTGTTTATTTTCAAACACGGCTATGCAGTCGGGATTAAAAGCGCCACCGTCATCAAACAGGGATCTGAATCTGAAGATGTCGTTACCACCCACATAATCGCAGACGATAACCTCTTGGTCCGTGTACAGCATAAACTGATCTTTCAACTGACGCCCGTCTACCAAAACACCTTTAGCAAAAGAAAGATCGTTGTAACCTCCCGCACTTCCGTTAATGAACTGTCCATATTTGGCATCACCTACAGGAATGGGCGTGCCCTCGATGTTTTTAGGGTCTTCCTGTTCATCCGCATAACTATAGAGATACTGCCATCCCCAGTCTGCAGGTAGTGCGTTAGGGGGTACGATGTTACTCCAACGTACTCGCTGAGGATACTCTTCACCTCCGCCAACAGCCATAACGAAGTTCTTATAGGAGCGCATAGTGGTAGCTTGCCAGTTGACACCAGGACCCCAATTCGGAAGAGGTACGAACTTGCTCTCGCCTTTGCCGAGACCTAGAGGAGATGCAAGTTTAATCGAGTTCAGTATAACGGAGTTAGATATGGAAGTAGAGCTCCACGGAGCCTCTAAGACCACATCAATTTCAAAAGGCTTTTTCCCTGCGCTAGGATCACTCATATCGTAAGCATCTTCGGGGTGAAGATTGTCATGTTTCCAACCATCGGTTCTCCAGATGGTGTTCGAGGTGCAGTACACCCACTCCTCTCCTGATTGAGGAATAAGGGATAAATGCATGGGGATCTGTGGCTTCTCATTCCACACGAGTTTATCTTCTCGATTATTGAAGAATAAGGGAAGATACCCTGAAATCTTTCTTGCACGTCCATTACTGAATCTTATGTTATTGGCATAAGTCCAGCAACTCATGTCTGTATCATAAGGTGCCAGATCAGAGACAACACCTTTGGCACCTAGGTTTCTAAGTTTTAAAGTATTAAGTGGCATACGTAGGCTCCTCTTCCTCTTCCTCATCTTCAAATTGGGAAGGATGTATCCCAAAGATCCAACCATAGCCAGGACTAGCAAATGAGAAGTGTGCAGAGGTAGAGCCGTCCACTTTAAGCGCGGAGGGTATCCAGTCCGCGTAGAACACATTTGAGTGGTAGGATCTGCCTCCTATAACCCTGTAGGTAAATTCCCCTTTAGGCAAACCCTGCACATTGAAATCCCGTGAACCGCCGCCATCATCATCGTAATAGTTCATTATGTAATCTTTACCGGTGAGGTAGAGTAAAGGCTCCCACCACCCAGCAAACGACTCACCCTTGGCCGCATAAATCTCCGAAAGGTCTGCATAGTCTTCGGGGCTTGCCGTGTCAAGAGTAACGGCATGTAAATCTACATTCATCTCTGTACGTAAGCTAGCATTACCGTAAAACAATTTCGCCTCAGGGTTTTTAATCTCGAAGGTAGGGTTGCCTGGAGGGATGTAGCCGCCTGTAGGGTAACAAAAATACGGACCAAACCTCGCCTCTACTTTGTAGAACAGCCACTGGTTCCTGTACTGCGAGGGGACAGTGATTTTCATGTTAGGGTTGATTGTATAGTTGGAGTGGTTCGGAATGGTATGTAGAATAGTTTTGGACACGTCCTTGATGAAAGGTGAAGATTCAAAAGTCTTATCCTTGCGACTAATGTGTATGTGTGTCTTGTCTCCTCCTACGGAAGCAACAGAAGGTTTTGTTTCCTTATCTGCCAATTCAAAAAGATTACTCAAGTCAATCTTAATCTCTTTTATGCCGGTCTCTTTATCTTCAGGAACTTTCTCACTTAACGCCTCTTTAATTCTGAAAAGAGTGTCAATAAGGACTGGCTCTGTAGCATCTGGATCATCTTCAGCAGGAATTTCCTTGTAGTATATTTTAGTCGGCATTGCTTTCTAATCTCTTAATTTTTTGCTTAAGTTCCTGAATTTCTTTAACGAGGATTGGGATGATCTGAATGTAATCTACCGAGAGATAATCATCTTTAAGGATAATGTGCTGATGCTCTTCTGGAATATCTTGAGCGATAAAGCCATACTCCTTTAAACCTTTCTTTAGATAGACAACAGGTTCTAGATTATCTACGGTACCCTTCAAAGATTGAATGTCTGTTTTCAGACGTCTGTCGGAGCCTCTATAAATACCACCATCTACTCGAAGATCTCCGGACGTCTTTAAGGTTTTGAATGTAGCCGTGCCTTCTACCATATTGATGTTTGTAACTTTATCGGGGGACTCAATCTCACTCACCACGACCTTGTCTGTGACAGTAAGGACACCTTCGGCTGTTGCTTGAGCAACAACCTTGTGTTCCTCTCCAACTAAAATAGTGAGCTTGTTGACACTGCCTATGATCCCCTCCTCTGAAGTAGACTTAAGGTAGCGCTTATCTGCGGTGGCTAGATTGAGAGCCCTAGAGAGCTTCTCCTTTGGAATCTCCTCCGTGCCATCATCTTCAGCCGTAGAGAACTGAATATCCGCCAAGCCTGTAATCTTAGGGACGTCGGGTGTTGAAGGTGCATCTGGATCATCCTTCCCTTCCGTCAGGATAATATCTTTGCGAAATTCTGCATCACCCAGTACCGTAAATCGTTTAAGATCCTCAGCATCATCCGTGTCCAAATCCTCTACTGAGAACATGTACTCATAAAGTTTGTTCAGTTGCTCTGCGCTAATTTGCAGAGGCTGATTGAAACGAGGAAGTGTGAGCTTCAATGCTTTCTTGATAATACGTAAATGATCATCACCCTGATTCAGCTTGTCAGCCATCGTAGGGTTTCGATCGTCCAATTGTGAGATGTACTCTGCTATTTCAATGCCCATGGTAGTCGTCTCCTTCTCTGTAATTGTGACAAATGATTTCTTTTATTTTACAACCTGTGGCTGAAATGTCTCCTAGGCCATTGATATTTATAGTGCCAGTTCCAGAGAGGACTTGATAACCTGTTTCCAAGATGAAGTGGGTGAAAGTCACACTATTCAGTACCGGAACGTGAACACCTTGGTTAGTTACAAGAGTGTATGTTCTTCCTGCAAGTAAACTGAAGACCGGTCGTGCTTCTTCACCCCTCCACATACTCTTAGTGAATAAAACAGGTTTGCGTATCTCAGCATCTAGCCGCTGAGAAAGTGCATCAACTGCGACTGTATTAGCCTCAATAGCTTTGAACTGTTGGTCCAGACTCGCTTTGTTAGCGGCAATACTGACCCACTTAGAGTTAATCCGAGTGTACACTTTCCCGTCGGAAGGTGCAGGCCCAATCTTTGCTGCTATTTTAGTATCAATTTGTTTCTTGGTATAAAGGTCAACACCTTGTGCCAAGAATCGCTTATCTGCCTGTTCTCTTGTGTACACATCTTCAAAAGGTACCGCTCCTATTTCATAAGCAGTAGGTTTGAATCTTTCGTGGTATACACGACTAGGGTCAGCAGTAGTATTACTTGCATAGATCTCCCCTCCAAAAGCACAGTTGCCAAAGGCATCTATGATCATACCTTGTCTGGGCTTTACACTTCCTGAGTCAACATAGAGTACGCTAAATTCAGGACGACCTTTGTCAAAGGAGGTCTTTGCTTCGGCTACGAAACCTCGTCTGTAATCTATTTTAAAGTTCATAGGTACTTCAATCTCAGAAGAGCCGTCAATAGCAAAAGCCCCTACATCTCCTGCTGTGAGCTTAACTTCAGGGCCTGCTACGTAACCACCGTTGTGCCAAATAGTCTGCACACCTGTAGCCTCAGCTTTCAGTTCAGCAGGGATACCTATCTTGAGCTCACTTGTTGCTGGATTATAAGAGGCGGTAGGTGTGTCTCCTATGGCATAATGTGCGGTAGCAGTGATGCTGGTTAAGGTACTTACAGCAGACTCTGCTTCACTCATGGCCTTTTCAGATTCAAGAGCAAAAGCAGAGGCCTTTGTGACCTCTTCGAACATGTCTTCGAGGTGCATGTTTACTAAATGCTCAGAGGCATCTACAGAGGCTTTATCTTCTACAACCTCCTGATGCAATCTCTTAGTATCTTCCCAACCTGCTTGCACTGTCTCGATGGTTGTTGCATTTATTTCTGTGGCAAGCGTTACTGCTGACTCTGCTTCGCCTAGTACTTTCGTAGCAGTTGCATCGAGTTCTTTCATTGTGGTTTGCATGTTTTTAATATCGGCTGCAATCTTACGTACTTCCTCTGCCGTAGCAAAGACAGAACGCCAGTCTTGCAGGCTGTCATAACTAGGGCCAAATTGCCCTACGTTAACGGGATTCACTGTTTGTGAACTATCCGTTAGGAGCGATTCATCGTAAAGTGCCATAAAGTTCTCCAAGTAAGCTATTTACCGTATTGAGTATTTAAACCCGTGAAGTTATAGTATTCCCCGTATAAGACGGAGCCCACAAGGACGCTGCTATTACTCCAAAGATCCGCCACCTGCGCCTACATCAAACAGTAACTTAAGATTGGGTTTTGCTGTAGGACTGTTAGTAGATGCATTGACTATTGTAGTGTAAGCAGCGCCAGCATTCCCATAATCTTCCTTCAGGTTCACAGCGACAGAAAGATCTACCTTAACAGTTCCCGTCCAGTTTGCAGGTATCTCGCTTATCACACTTCCACTGACAAACTTTGGAAGAGCATCGGAGGTGGAGAAGAAGATGTCAGGCAAGCGTGTTGTGTTATTAAGCACATAGCTTCCACCTGTAGCCGCATGCACCCTTAATTCCAGGTTACCAAAAGCAGCAGACTGGACTCTATGATTGCTAAAGGAGACTGAGAACATTAAGGTATTATCCTTAGAAAGGATCAAGTGCCTTGCGTAAGGGGCAGCCACTTTCACCTTGAACTCGGCAAGCCTAAAAGTATGCGTACTATAATCTTTAAACGCGTGATACACTGAATCTAGGGAGCCCACCAAAGCAGACTCAGAGCTTCTACCTGCGATCCCTGCAGGACCTTGATCTCCTGGCGCGCCTTTGTCGCCTGTAGGTCCTTTAGGTCCAACGGGACCTTGAACACCTTCCGGCCCTCGAAGACCTTGAGGACCTTGCAATCCTCGGGGACCTATCTCTCCCTGCGGACCCTGCTGACCATCAATACCCGGCCTACCTTGAGGCCCTAACTGTCCTCGCAAGCCCTGTGGCCCTTGCATACCTCTGTCGCCTTCAGGCCCCATAGGCCCCATTGCACCAGTATCACCCTTATCTCCAGGAAGTCCTTGCTCTCCACGAATACCTTGAGGGCCTGGCTCACCTTGTGTACCTGTAGGACCTACGTCTCCTTGAGGGCCTTTAGCCCCTGGAAGGCCCTGATCTCCTCTAGGGCCCTCAGGACCCTGAATACCCGCACTTCCTTGGTCACCAACCTCTCCTTTAGGTCCACGAATACCTTGAGGACCTTGCATACCTCTGTCACCTTCAGGGCCCATTGGACCCATTGCGCCGGTATCACCCGTAGGGCCTTCAGGACCCTCGGGCCCTCTTTCGCCTGTAGGTCCTGTTGGCCCCTCAGGACCTCTGGGACCTTGAGGTCCTGCAGGGCCTATTCCGAAAGGAATCCATTCAGACCAGTCTGCATATACATCAGACATCTTGATACGTAGAGCTCCCGTACTTCCGTTTATATTGACGTGCCCTATGACAAGAACGGAGAAGCCTTTAGCTTGAGCGGCAAACGCATCCGATTCAGCATCTGTCTGGACTACTTCATTTACTTGGAAAGACGTACCGTCAGCCCCTCGTACCCCCTCAGGTCCCGTTGGCCCCGTTGCACCGTCGGGACCCTTTGGGCCCGTGGGGCCTGTATCCCCTTTAATTCCTTGAGGCCCTTCAGGTCCTCTGTCCCCCCGAGGGCCTTGAATACCTTGCGGACCTCCGGGGCCCGTGGGGCCTATGGGACCATCAGGGCCGATAACACCTTGCGGCCCCCTCTCGCCCTCTGGCCCTTCAGGGCCCATAGGACCTCTGAGCTCCCGCTTAGCACCCCAGGAGCCATCAGGGTACTGGAACTGCAGCTCTGATTCCTGTCCAAGTGTCCCCGTCCAACGATGCAAAGGTGCCAGACCTATAGGCCCCTGTATGCCCTCTGGCCCTATGGGGCCCGTAGGTCCAGGATCTCCTTTCAGACCCTGCGGACCGGTCGGACCTCTATCTCCACGCACGCCTTGGATGCCTTGTGGGCCTTCTGGCCCGTCCGGCCCCTCAGGACCTACAGCCCCTTGAGGGCCCTCTATGCCTTGAATGCCTTGAATACCTCTTGGTCCTGGAGGTCCTTGCACCCCCTCTGGCCCTTGAACACCGCGAATACCTTCTGAAGAAAGAAGCTCCCATTGCTTAGTCAGTGGGTTGTTGTATTCAGGGTTGTAGACATACATCCCCCTGTTATACTCGTCACCTACGTAGTAGAACAAAGAGCCGTCTGCAACAGGAAGACCGGAAGGACCTGCAGCGGGGAATACAGGTTCTTTGCCTAAGTAGACTTCCCCGAGTGTAAAGAGATCCGCATGCATCTCAACAACCTCGTCCCGCAATTTCTGCACATACTCCGCAGTAGGCTTGGCTTCTGCGATAATGAGCATCATTTCGTCCAGCCGCGCCATCATAGCACGGAGATCAAACTGGACGACCTCTGCAGCATCCTCTGCAATAGCTGCAGAAGAGGCTGCTTCTAAACTTAACTTCAGAACTTCATTGCGAAGCTCTACCATTTCTTTAAGTACAAGACTTGCATCCGTACTTGCATTTAAGATCTCATTTGCCAAGCCAAACACAGATCGCCAATCTTGAATGCTGTCATAGGCAGGACCGTATTGCCCTACGTTAGTAGGAAAGATTGTCTGTGCCCCTCCTGTAAAGCGATCTTCGTCTTTATAAATAGCCATTTATTATTTAACCTCTTTAGACGCGCACCCAAGTGCAGTTAGTTAATGTACCTTCATTCTTCCCTACATTCCACGAGTCCCCTATAGAGTGACTTGCAGGTGCAGTTTCAGTAGCTGTCCATTGTACAAAATCATAATACCTGCTCTTATTTGCGATACCTGGAATATCCTCTACATTGTACTGCATGTCTCTCAAACGCATGGAGAGGATGCGGCCATCTAGACCCTCCGAATTATCAAACTTAGCGCCTGCCTTTGTAATGACAATCCCTTGAAACATCGCCTTACTAAAAGAAACGAGATAGGAGGCCCCTTCATCTTCAAAAATAAAGTCAGAAGCAGTTACACCATTAACAGTGCAAACACCTGAAAGATTATGTTCAAGTTTTTTAGTAGCAGGATTGTACTTGCAGTAACCCAGACCTTCAGGCCTTGAATCGAACAAGTACTGGTGTGTAGTAAGTGAAGCCAATCTGAAAGTAATATCTAATTCGAAATCCCTGAAGTCAGGGTCTCCTCCAGTAGGCCTCCAAGAAGGGACGGTCATAAAACTGGTACCACTGAACTTCGGAACCCATGCAAAACCCCTGTGCGTGGCAGATACATCATTAGCCAAAGGCACGTGCAACAGGCTATTTGCTGGGGCTTCTGCTGTGTCTATCTTGGACATCTCTTCTTCTGTAAGGGAGCGGTCATACACCTTGAAGTCTTTAATATGGTAAATGTATGTTTCGTTCTCAGGATCGTCCCCTGGAATATCAATAGTACCTCGGAAAGTAATCTGTCCATGTGTGTAATCTTCTGAGATGAGGACATTGGAACCTGAGGTATTGTTTACGAACATAGTGTACTCCGTTCCGTTATTTCCTCTGACGTCCACAACAAGATCGTCTGTCAGCGATTCAGAGCCTGTCTTATGTAAGGTATTCCAAACAACAAGTTGCTTGTTCCTGGTAGGATTCTCGGAGGCCTCCGTTTGCCACAAGCGGACAAGTCTATACTTATCTCTGCGGGAGGGGTTTTCATATGCCAGTATCTCAAAGCGACCATGGAGAGTATTCTGCCCTGCCCAGTGAAAGTGGTATACCGAACGCCCTGTTGTAGGTAACCCTTTGATCTGAAAATAATCTCGTGCTCTTGTAACAGGCCCCCCGTCAGTAGGAATAGGTGAGGTAGAGATGGGTCCTGCCTCTAACTGCAAGCAGCCTATCTGTAGAGTGTTTCCTTGCGTTGTATTGAACAAAGCAGAGAGTGTCCATCCAGTGTCAGAGTTCAAGTAACCTGCAGGGATTACAGTAGAACACCTATAGAGTGTATTACCTAAAGAAGTTACAGGGCCTCTGGCAATCTCTCGCATAGACTCACCTGGTTTAGTAAGCTGAAGTTTAAAGAGAGGTGCACGGGTATTAGAAATAAAACTGAACACATGTGCTGCTTGCTGATTGTTGAATGTAAACTCGCTCCGGAAGTCACCTCCTGCAGTAGGCACACGAGTACAGGCCACTAAAGGAAAGCCTCGTATAGTTACCTCCGCTGTCGTTCCTGCAGAACCTGTAACTGTAAGCTTGTTAGAAAAAGGACATTTATTTGTTTTGGTGCTTTCTATGAGAAGACCTTTGTCACTGAAACGAGGTTCATTGATTTCACAAAGCTTATAGTCTCCTCCCTTAATCTGCACACCAGCAGAATCTCTGCTGAAAATTGTATTGAAGTTTGACACAAATCATCCTCTTTGTTAGAAGTAAGGATACATCTCGTACGTACGGACGTCCCCTATTTGATCAGGGTAAGCAACTGCCTTAGTATCTGGAATATCTTCTGCCTTCAACTGAGTTACGAACGTTACGACACTCTCCATGAGCTTTTTCTCACAGAGGGCTTTGTTCTCGTAATCCTTAATGAAGTCGTAGCCGTATGCTAATGCTCCCGTCAAAAGTATCTCAGGACATGTGGTTAGTAGATAGGAGCTATCGCCATCCTCGGAAAATACAGTAGGGTCACGAACGTAAACTACTCGCACTTTGGAGGTATGATAGAGAAGACGATCCGTTACAGGATCTACTTCTTCAATAGTAGGTGGTTGTGGGCGGAAGTAGATACGACGAATATGCCTTGCATAGAAGCGTGGCTCCCCATTCTCTCCAGGAACAGGATCTGTCATATCCAGCAGCTCAGGATATGTAGTAACTTTAAGAGGTCTTTTCTCTTCTGGAAGATAGACATATTTGATACGCCCCATGTCAGCAGGCATGTCGATAAAGTCAGTATAAGGATACAGATTAACCTCTACCTCATTCTCAAGAGAAGGTATTTCTGTAAGCATCCCGAATAAAGTTTTCATGATTTGCTTTTCAGCAAGGTAGATGAAAGTAGGGATCATGTTGACTGTAGCAGGATCGTTCCTGTCGAGCCAACTCTGAACTACTTTGCGGAGTTCTCCATAATTAGTTAATGCCATTTGTAATTTATGTTTCCTCTCTGGTGTTGGGAAGCTTCAAAGGTACATACCTATCTCTCTCGCTGCCTTGACACAGGAAGAGTAGATCAGGTTATCATTCCAAGTAGTAGGACTCTCTTTCCAGTAGAAAGCAACCACACCTGCATAGTGAGCATCTCTATCATAAACAGGGCAGCCATAGACATACATATCGAAAGGATGTGCCAGCGGGAGCAGATCTCCATTTTCGAGTTCTGGTCTAAAGGAGATACCCTGTGTGTGGGCGATTACTGAAGGATGAGTAGTCTCAGTAAGGATACTCTGATAATCTTCCATCGAGGTTCCCTTAGGAAGTGTCCCTTTGTAATACAACATTCTGTTGTAGGTTCGCTTTCCGCTAGGAAAATATTCAAAGACTGCTACAAGATCAGCTCCAATATAATCCGCTACTGAAGATATGATTACAGGCATGCTCTCGGCCAGTTGCTCTGCTCTTTTAACTTCTAGTTCTAAAAGTAGTTTCTTTACTATTGCAGCCTCAGAGATGCTTTGGTATCTATCGAGAATAGCATCTGTGTTTGTAACCATAACAGAAGTCAAGTAGAAGAGCGCATAGAACACTAACTTCCCTATCGATAACTTACCATTACGATCTGCCACGATGCCCCAGACTGCTTCCGCAGGGGAAATCAATCGCTCTATAACTGGATGTCTTTGCTGTGGCTGCACCTCTTGTGGTTGTTGTTCTTGTTTTTGTTCTGTTGTCACACACGCCTCCTTAGTTTGGAAGGTGGACAAAAAAAAAGCCCCTAAGGACACCATAGAGTTTCCAAAGGGGCTTTCTTGTTTATGGACTTTGATAACTCTCAATAGCCTTTTATTTGTTAGCTTTACGACCACGCTTAGGGGCGGGGGCTGCTTCCACCTTAGGAGCAGCAGAAGTCGCTACAGAGGCAACTGGCGTTGCTTTAGAGGCGACTGGCGGGGTTACGTAAGCTGAGATAGGGTCAGAGGCTCTGGAGCTTCTAGAGTCCATTAACCCTTTTTTAGATGCAGAGCAGCAGATGCTTTCTCGTTACGATGACGCAGACCAACTTCCATTTCGATCATGTGACGCTCGAAGGAACCAGTCTTAGCCAGCTTAATGGTTTGTGGAGCACGCAGTACAGTCTGTACCCAATCACGTGGATTGAAGATAAAGATCTGACCGATTGGGTTAGTGGATTCGGTAGTACCGTCCAGCTTTAGATTACCCATCCAACGGTTTGGCCATTTGTGTTCTCTGACAGGCGTTACTTGTCAGTCGTTGCTGTTACCAGAATTCAATTAGTTACTTTGTGCTTTCTTACGTGCCCAAGCTTCTTTGTTTGCTTGACGACCTGCAGCACAGATTCTTCGCATGTGTTCTTTGTTTGCCTCTGGATCTTTAAAGTAGTGTCCGTTGTTATTTCTGCAACAGTCATCTTTGTTGTCCTTGGCAGTGCCCCATACGAGATTCGTGTAATGATTATTGCGAGGGTTGTCATCTAAGTGTCGAATACACTGACCCTCTTCTGGTTTCGGTAAATAGGCGGCTGCTACAAGTTGATGCGCTCTTCTGTAGATATGTTTGTTATCTATTTTGAGAGTGTACTGTACGTACTTGTTACTTGTGCTAGGTTTAAGCCACCTCCCCTTGATGCGGTATTTCCTTCCTCCGTAACTATCAACCATGCGTTCATGTGACCACACACGTCCATCTTCGGTTACAGAATAAATACCTTCCATCCCTGGAATACCTTTCATCTCTACTTTGTCTTCATTTCGAGTCATAATTACCTCCTTACAAGATAAGAGGGTAACAGCAACAGCTCATACTTTCATATGAGATCAGACTATATCATCACTTGATGTTGCAAGTATCAAGTGTCTCTTTACTTCCACTCACTTGAGTGTACTCTACTCCCTTCTTCCGCAACCCTATTTTGTTGCATCTGGTTTCGATAGTCGTTGAACCCGTCTCTATTCGAGACTCGGCGGCTGATTGCCCAATTCTTTCTATTTTCAAACATTCAGAAATCTTTCGATTTCGTCGGACTAACGTCCTCACGTTTAGGCTTATTTCATCCTTGCGTTGTAGTTAGAAAGACTTTAGGGTTTTCCAGTCATTTCAAAGAGATTTATAGAACACTACCTTGCTGCGTGGATTAAGCAGCTTGTTTAATGATCTTGAATGTTTGACCCAGTGGGTCGGTAACAGTGTTCACTTCTTTCACGAAGGATTTGGTGTTCTCGAAGATACGTTGACGCTGACCACCGGTAGCTTCTTGCATGGCTGCAAAGTACTTAGCTACAGCAGGGGAGTACATGATGATGGTAGGATCAGCACCAGCAATGTACAGAGCTTCGGTCATGGCAAACAGATCATCTTCGAAGGTAGCAGCAGTGGAGCCTTCTTTCTTCATGCTGGCTTCCATCTGGGAGAAGATACCACCCAGTTTACGAGCAGTAGTAGCAGAACCGGTAGCAGTGGCTTGAGCACTCAGCATGATAGCTTCTAAGTCAATCTTGATCTCTTTACCAGCTTTCTCCAGCTGATAGAACAGTTCCTTCTGACGACCGTAATGGTCGATGGCATTTGCAGAATCAGTCACCTGAACAACCTTACGCAGGATCTGGGTATTACCAGAACGTACGACAGGTGCAATACCATCAGCAGGCTTAACAGCATCTGCACCTTCAACAATAGCGTTGGCGGTGTTGGCAGATGCCAGCTTATCTTCTTGCCCTCTCTTTACGAAGTGTAAAGTAATGTTCAGTAAGAGTCGTTAGTTCTTACCCGTCTACATCGCCTGAGGATGCAGACTGCTACATGTTGCCATGCAGGTCAGACCATATCATCACCTTCTCGAAGTTCAGGTGTTTCGCGCTTCCACCCACTTGGGTGTACTTCCTTTCGGAATGGTCGTTGAACCTTCTGCCTGTGTAACAGGGCAGCTTGGCTGCTGATTGTCCACGAGGGAGTTCCCAGCAGTTCACGAAATTATTCGACACGCCTTTCGACGTGAAGCAGCAGCAATTTACTGGAATACACGGTTACGGATAGATTCCNTCTGGGTATTACCAGAACGTACGACAGGTGCAATACCATCAGCAGGCTTAACAGCATCTGCACCTTCAACAATAGCGTTGGCGGTGTTGGCAGATGCCAGTTTATCTTCTTGCCACTGGAATACACGGTTACGGATAGATTCCTTACCAGTCATAGAGACGAAAGGAGTATCACTTGGGGAAATGTTCGAAATCCAGTCAGCAAACTCAGGTTTCGCACCGGCGGCAATTTTATAGGATTCAAAATGGGACATAGTTACCTCTTTTTGCGTAGTTATAAATACAAACCCTGCACGAGGCAGGGCTATTGTATAAGTTCAATTTACTTAATACCTAAAGCAGCAAACTGTTTGTAACTTGTAACGTCGTAAGAGGAAATACCGGCATCACCAGCAGACGGGCCACGCTTCTTAGCGGCAGTAGTAACGGCCTTCTTAGCTCCAGTCTTGGCTGCGGTAGCACTCTTTGCAACTTTAGTTACAGTAGGCTTACGCACTTTAGTTACGGCGGTCTTTAGATCTTTCTCACGTTTCATAATTCCGTGGATAGTCTTAAAGAAGCCAGGTTCGATTGTTTGAGTTACGAAATCTTCGGACATTCCCAATGTGTTGATCGCATAGTCCATCATTTGACCGTACAGCGCATCATTCCAACCAGGAATCTCAGACTTCAGTAACCGAACAGATTGAGTTACTTTTTGTTGTTTCTCACGTTCAACTTCAAGATGTTCTTTTTCTTTAATCTTAACGTAATCTTTGTCGATCTCTTCCTTACGAGCCAGATAGGCTTCGAGGAATTCACGATGCTGTGCATAGGAAGCTGGATCATCTACAGCCAGTTTCTTCCAATCGAAAGTCTTATAATCATCAATTACTTTGTCACATTCGAGGATAGCTTTCTCTAGGACAGTACCTAGTCCAGCTTCACGTTCTGTAAGCTCCTCAAGAAGTTCCTCTGTTTCTTGCAGGCGAGTAGTCAGTTCTTCACGACCGATACGGTTCTTAATCAGATCGTTAATAGAGATAAAGTCATCACCTACTTGGATTTCAGAATCCATGTCAATTTCAAGATCACCGAAATCAACTGTTTCTTCGTCCTCGTCTTCCTCGTACTCCTGCTCCTCTTCAGCTTCTTCAGCAGGCTCCAGAGCTTCCTCTACGTCTTCATCGAACTCGTCAGTAGGTGTATAACCGTCATCACTGTCGTCTTCATCGGCATCTTCGCCAAGGAAGGATTGTAGATCGTATTCAGTAGGGGCAGCTTCCAGTTCCATGTTAGTTGCATCAGAAGTAGGGTCAGCCGCATTCTCACCAATGGCAGCCAGGAAAGCGTCAAATGAACTTTCAGTAGAGCCTACGTTTTCATGAAAATCACCGTCAACGGCAAAATGTCCAGACATTAAATTTCTTCTCCTTGTGTCTTCTCGCCTTCATACATATCCATGTCTTCATTAAGTACAGCAAGAAATGCTGACTTGATCTCTGGCAAGAGTTTAATTTTTAAATAAATTGTTTCTCTTAGCGTAGATTCTTGTTCGTGGCTAAGTGCAAAGTCGTTCAAGAGGCGGTGCCTCATGTGTGAGATTATAATATCTATCAATCCAGCATGTTCAATCTTCTCTAATAGTGTCGAATCATCAACATCATTCAAAATTCATTACCTCCCATCCTCCGGTGCTTCTTCGAGACGGCACCTACGCCTTCTTGTCATCCTGTTACTACAACCCTTGAGCATATCGCTGATCCTTGTTTTAGGTTGTGCTTTGTTTAATTAGAATGAACACGCAGCCCAAAGCTGTCGGGCACTTTACGGAGGAACTACATGCTCATTCTGATTAAACCTAACGCCATTGCTGACGTCAGGTATCTTTGTGCGTGTCTTATTTTGTAATGGCGATCAGGCTCTTGTTCTTACCTGTCTCAACACCTAGCATTACCGCAATGGTGTGATAATCAAGACCTGCTGAGATGCCCCTGATTGTCATCTCAAGGCAGGCAAGGTATGCGCCTACTCCATCTGTATGCCCTAGGTGAACGGCATACTGGAAAGCCGACATACGGGAGTCTGTGAGTTGCTTTGGTGTGAAACCAGAGAAGCACTTACCCATAAGCCTGTTGAAGTTAGTGTGAGCATGCTTATCCCAGCCCATCTTCTCTTTGATAACTTCGCCCAGACGTTTACGCAGATAAGCTTCACGTTCAATAAGTTTAGGATCAATAACTACGCTGGTAGCAATGTCAATGGCTTGTTCTGCATCACCAGAAGCTGCTGCCAAGAATGCCCTACGAACAGCACTCCGGAAAGGAACAGAGCAATGAGAGGCATACTCAACCAAAGCATCCTTGTCTCCGTAAGTTACTTCGTAATTCCCCTCCTTAATATTACCTACCCGAATTTCGGTGAGGTGGATAAGTTCAAGTTTCAAGTACGTCGCTCCTAACTTTCCAGTGATCCAAACGTTTGGCACTAGCGCCTTCTGGCTTTCCAAGTTTCCAACCATTCTCCACATCTTTCAGGGAGTACATTTCAACGCCTTCAACTTCTTTAGTAGAAACCACGAAGGCATGTTCGTTAAATCTGATTTGCATTTCTATCTCCAATCTCTTTAGGAAATAGCCCTCGACTTACACCGCTAAGCAGTACTGGAGGCAAGGTTCTATTATTTAATCTAGACGTGCCGTCTGTAGACAACACTAGCATAATTAGAATGAACACGTAACATAAAGGTGACGGGTACTTAATGCTGCATGCTCATTCTGAATATACTACCTGAATTTCAGTGAGTAATAAAGTGGCCTTCCCAGGGGGATTCGAACCCAAACCAACCTAAAGATTAGAAATTCGGATCCGTGGGGGAGGCAGATAACTTTATTTATCAAGGGCTGTCATCTTAGCCCAGTAACCTCTTGGAGGTTTCTCAAGTTCGAACTTCTTAGCAAGCTTCTCAATGGCTTTGTCCGAAACCCCAAACTTCTTAGCTATTTGAGTCGTAGGGAGCTCCCACAGTAAAGCTTTTAAAGTCTCCTTCTCTATTTGGACTTTTTGCCTTGTGCGGTTTGTCCATTTAGCGGAACAAGACTTGGAACAGAAAATCTTTTTATCGTTGCTCTTGACCATAAAAACACTCTCACATACTTTACATTGTCGCTCCTCTTCTTCAACTACTTGCGACTTCCCGTCACGCTTCGATAATATGACCTGACGCTTACGCGGTGGCTTCTCTCCAGTATATGCATATTCCAGTAGCACCTGAAGCTCTTCTTCAGTAGCACAATCCTCTACGGAGTATTTGGCATGACGAATCCGATGACAGTTAGAGCAAAGCAATACACATTTATCAAGTTCGTCAATGAGCTCCTTACTTAGAGTCGTACACTTCTTATCAGCTACGTTGAAATCTTTCTCAGAAGGATCTAAGTGATGAAAGTCGAAAATGGCTGGGTGCCCGGTAGTACCGCAATCCTCACAACAACCTCCTTTATAATAAATGGCAAGCTGCTTGAGCCTTCTTTGACGATTACTTGTCTGTATTCCAACGCAAGATCTGCAGTAGCTAGATATTTTACCTTGGCGATCACTTCTGTTGTAGAAAGCGTCTTCGGCAAGTTCTCTTAAGCAAGAGGGGCACGTTTTCATCTTTAACCCTTAAAGAATTGGAGTGGCAGCCCGCTCAGGAATCGAACCTGAACTATCCCGGTAGAAACAGGATGTGATTTCCATTTCACTAGCAGGCCTTTATTAACCCAANACCGCTAAGCAGTACTGGAGGCAAGGTTCTATTATTTAATCTAGACGTGCCGTCTGTAGACAACACTAGCATAATTAGAATGAACACGTAACATAAAGGTGACGGGTACTTAATGCTGCATGCTCATTCTGAATATACTACCTGAATTTCAGTGAGTAATAAAGTGGCCTTCCCAGGGGGATTCGAACCCAAACCAACCTAAAGATTAGAAGTCTTTTGCGCTATCCAATTGCGCCATGGGAAGGTAATAAACGGACTTGGTGTGTGAAAGCTAGACCAGAAGACCCAAACCTCTCCTGGTCTATACTTTCTGT
>NTHP01001082.1:14857-29679 GCA_003416845.1 Oplegnathus fasciatus | reverse complement strand
TATACCATAACGTCTTGTTTTTAGCTTTGCAAGAGTTTTTTTGCTTTTTTATTCACTCCAGTAGCATTTTTTTCATCTGGCATCTTATTTACTGTAGATGAAGGGGTCGAAGTGGCGGTACCAGGTGTTGCAGTCTTAAGTTTCAACTGTTCCTTCTGCATTTGAATCTTTTCCTTGATTTCACTAAGCTTTAATTCTTCCTTAGCTACATCTTGCTTGCCTTTCCGCATGTCCTGTTGACCTTTCTGAGCATCGGCCTGACCTTTAACTCGTAAGGTTTGTTGTTTAGCCGACTCCCTTTGCAAGTCTTGCTCTGTCTTGAAGGCATCAGCTTGTGCTTTGTCTTGAATAGCTTGTTGCTTAAGCTGTTCTTGGTAGATCTTAGCTTGCTCTTGTTCCTGCTGGAATTGATGAAGTACTTTGTCGTTCTGACTTTGTTTCTCTTCAGAACGCTTACGTTCTTCCATCTCTCTTTGTTTGATGATCAACTGAAGCTCTTGTGATTCTTTCTGAAGCTGAAGCTTATTATCTTCACTAACAGACTTAAGACCTTCAAGATCTCCTTTTTGTTGAATCTTAACGTATTCCAATTCAAGCTCAGCTTGTATTTTTTGAGCTTCAAGATCTAGTTTCATTTGCTCAAGTTCAAGCTTCCGAGATTCAAGTTTTAGTTTGCGATACTCCAAGTCCACCTTATCTGCGGCCTCTTCTTGCTCAGCCGTCAGCTTAGAGGTGTTGAGTTGTGCATCTAGTTGCTCACGGATCATCTTAATTTGATTCTCGAACTGCTCATTCATAGTGCGATCAGCTTCACGTTGACCTTTGCTAGTATGTTCTTGTACTTTAAGCTTAAAGTCATCCGCAGCCTTTTGTTGTTCGAACATCATCTTCTGCTGTTCCATTTGCATCTGTGCTTGGAACTCCATACCCTCTTGCTGATTACGTTGCGCTCTTGAAGAAATCTCGCCTACAAGGGCCTCCTTTTCCGCCAGAAGGAGCTGTTCCATCTTCTGTTGGTTAGGATTGGGCTGTGGCGGTTGGACTTGCTGGAGGGGCGTAATGGCCTGTGGCAGGTCCTTAATCCCGGTATACTTCATTGCATTATAGGCAAGATAATGGGCATTCTGCGCTGTGAATGCTGAACCGGCTAACATGGGATTCTGACTCAACATCTGGAGAGATTGAATCAAGGCTTGGGCATATTGTTGTTTCTCTGAACTTCCGATAGCAACATCAATAACTATGTCACATTCTTCAGGCCAGTGTTTTTTGGGTGTTACAGGTTGTGTGCCCATGAAAGTTTCCATCATGAAAGGACGCGTATCATGTGCTCTTGCTAATTGGTAAATGCCTTCTACCAAATCTTTCATGAAGTTTTCAGCAATGTTTCTTGCCACCATCTTAAGACGGTTCTGTGCAGCAGTCATTGCTTGGTTTACAGTTGCGTGGGCATTGTCGTTTTTGAAAACGTCAGCATTACATTATCTTCGAGTGGCGTCGTTAGCGCCACCCCGTTATCTCTTGGAATTCTAATTCTGGTAATTGGAAAGATGGCAAGTCTTTCGTAATATCCCTGGTGTTGAACAGGGGTTTGAGTAAGGTGATAAGATAAACCTCATAAATGTTCATGTCAGACTCATTGTCCATAGGGCAGATCTCTATTTTATCTACGCTCCCTTTGAACGAGTTTCGGAGAATACTTTCCTTGAAGTGATATTTGAGCCGAGTGTGGTAATCGGTAGTTCTGCCTACGTAGACTAAGTCCTCACCTATGTAGAACTTGTAAAGACCGCTACCTGCAGGCCACCGCTTCCTGCGGGATTCTTGATACTCGGAAATCGTCTGCTTCTCTCGTCTGTAGCCAGTAAGGTTTTGAACCCTATGCTCTCCTTCCCTTTGATAATGAACCTGATAATTCTTTTTCTTACCTTGCTTCTCTGTAAGTTCCAAGGCCAGGAAAACATCCCCACGTGACTCGCACAACTTGGAAATATGTTCTTCAAACATTGCATGTCTTGTAGCCACCATACTATCAAATTTAGCAGGGTCTCTCATGTAATCTTCTTTCAGTTTACTTCCTCGCCGATAAGATACTAGATGTTGTGTCTTGACTTCACCACCACGTTCGAAGAAAATCTTCTCTTTAGATTTCCCCTCAGAAGCGTCTATTGCGATAAAAGTATCTCCTCTTGAGCTACAAAGCTCTGCTAGTTTTTTGAAGTCACGTTTAGCCATTTTTTAAATTCCTAGATTTACTGCTGCATGTTTCCATGCAGATGAGACTATATCTTCACCCAAACAAGAACATCTGTCCTGTTTTAGGGTGCTCTCCATTTCCACCTGACTTCAGGTGTACTCCCCGCGAAGGGATAGTCGTTGAACCTTCGTGCTTATATAGTCAATATAGCACGCTTGGCTGCTGATTGCCATACCTTAAACAAATTATTTTAATAAGGGTTAGGGTTCCAGCAATTAAAAGAGTTCTTCAATACGTATTACTACGTAAGGGACCTAATACTTAAGCCCTGCGCCAAGGCGGGAGACACCAGATCTCATTTCCTTGGATTGTTCTACATGTTCTAATAGGTTATCAATACCATTTGGGAGCGGATTGTAGGGGAAAGGCGAGATGGCACCCACCTGCTGTACCTCTACTATCCGACGAGGGCGGTTATCAATAAGATCACGTTTATTGTACTGTCCGGTGACAGCCATGACTGAACCGTGGTTAGCGTTGTGTATGTTGTCAATGTAGCCTCGCATAATAGCTGTTTTAACATCTTGAATATCCTTTGTTATGTCAACGACTGATTCCCCATAAACAGAGCCAGGGATCGGGAAAGGTGTTACTGTGGCAAAAGGAATTCTATCTACTTCGTTGACTTCAAGAATAATATTATTGCCAGCGGAAAAGACTTGGTAAAGTTTAACACGTTTGTCTGGACTGATCAGACTCGTACGTACATAGTGCTCAAGCAAAGTAATTTTAGACTGACCATCTCTCAAGTCTTGTTGATTATTGTCAAACTGAGACATACGACCAGCTTGCCGGGTATATTCATAGCTATAGAAATATACTCTTTGATCACCTGCACCTACCTGTTCTAGCTTCTCCTTCGAGAAGCCCATGTCCTCAAGCTCTTCTCTTGTCTTGTGGGTGCGGTGACACAAGTAATTAGCGTCTTTAAGACTACGAGCACCTGGATCAAAGATAACTTCTTCCAGAGGAGCATATTCAATAACAATCTGACTGGTATCTTTAATGTGTGTGAGAATACCAGTAAGCAGACCGTATTCGTCTTCAGAGGAGGCTATGATACGAGCATTGCTAATTTCATTCTGATTTAGCTGATCAATGTATGCCTGAAGTTCATCACTCGTCATATCTGCGAATTCCTCATCCACAGGGGAAAAGCTAGTCTCCCAATAATACTTCAGAAAAGAATTACGTACTACACATGCTTCTTTGAAGGCAGAACCAAGATCACGATAACCTTTATTCTGCCGGGTAATGACTTTGTTCAGGTATTGGGTGGCCCCGATCTCACCTGCATCTGTTTGAATAGTACAGTACTCACTACCACTCACAAACACGTTGAGCAGATCTTGGACTGTACCATTTACAGTTTCGAAGACGCTACGGTCGACGTAACGTGAACCCCCTTGAATCGGGGAGAGTGGCTTTAAGCCGTAATAATATTCCCAGCCTTCATTAGCTAAAGTGCCTACCATTGAGGTAAAGGCGGTATCTGCATAGGAATAGTAGGAGTCTAGTAATGTTCTAAACTCCAACTCTTTATCTGTGGAGAGGTTAATCATTAACTCGAATTCCTCCTTCTGTTTGTTTCATTACTAGACTCCTGTTGTCATTGTTTAGTATGCGGGGGTATATTCTTGGTAGTATCCAGTATCTGTCTCGTACTCTGCTAAGGATTTGCCTCTGTGAGTTACAGACATGATCGCATAGCGGCAAGCATCTTGTGTGTCATCGAATGATTTTACGATCTTGCCATCCTTCCGATGATAACGTCTAAATTCCTCCCAGAAACGATGACAAGTGCTAAAGACTTTAAGACGACCATCTTTCATTCTACGAGTGATTTCAATGATACCTGGTTCTACAAAATAATTCTTCTTGCCATCCACGCCAATAGGGTTATGAAAAGTCTCTACCTGTGCGTTTACGCCCTCTTCCCTGTAGTACGAAGCCACAGTACGGCCTGAGCCCTTTTCTGTGTTATTGCTATCGTGCGACATTATGCAGGGAATCCATTGACCTCTTCGTTTAATCTGAGGGCCTATTTCAGCTGGAGTGGCACCTGTCGCATGGTACACGTCATAAACATAGATCGTGTCTGTTTCCGCATCGAAAGCAACCCAAGCCACTGCTGTATTCGAATCCCCGATGCCAATGTCCACGGCACAGCAACGTCTCCAGTGTGCAGGGATTTCCAATGGATCAATCTTGATGTCTGATTCTGCTATAGGATACACAAGCCCGCTCCCCATTAAAGGAATTCCACGACTTCGCATATCCCGCTGATATTCGGGAAAGGAGGCGAGGAGTTCTCGTTTGACTGATTCTGTTAAATGCGGAGCGTCATCCCAGGTGGCATTCTGGCAATACAAGTAACCGGTCTTGTCTTCCATAAATCGTGCCACTAAGGGACTGACTCCGTTTTCGGGTGTTGCCGTGATAGTCACCAACCCGCCTGTCGTGCTCGTTCTCGTCACACATTGTGCGTAAATCTGTTCTGAACGAAATGGATCTTCTTCCATGTTGACTTACATTACTGTAAGGATCGGACTATATCTTCCCCGTGAAGGCTAGCTTCACTGAGTTGGGCGCTAATGAGGTATTATTGCGTTGGCTGCTCAACCTCTAGTCTCTGAACGTTCTAGGTACATTTACGCCTTTCCCTAGCTTCGCTGCTGATTGCCCCTGCCTTTGGGCAGTAGGGTTTCCAGACAATTCACCCAATCCACTTTACTTGGTGTGTAGGACAAAGAAGTGTTGAAACAAATCTACGTTTATCCAACCATATGTACTGGACCGTTGCTCCCCGTNGAGGTAAAGGCGGTATCTGCATAGGAATAGTAGGAGTCTAGTAATGTTCTAAACTCCAACTCTTTATCTGTGGAGAGGTTAATCATTAACTCGAATTCCTCCTTCTGTTTGTTTCATTACTAGACTCCTGTTGTCATTGTTTAGTATGCGGGGGTGTATTCTTGATACATCCCTGAATCTGTCTCATGTTCTGTTAAAGACTGCCCACGGAAAGTGACGGACATAACCGCATATCTGGTTGAGTCGATTTGATGGTCAAAGGTCTTGTTGATCTTTCCGTCTTTTCTGTGATACCTACGGAATTCTTCCCAGAAACGAGTACAAGTACTAAACACCCGTAGTCGTCCATCTTTCATCCGTCGCTCCATCTCAAGAATACCAGGCTCTACAAAGTAATTCTTCTTCCCATCCACGCCTACTGGGTTATAGAAAGTCTCGGCTTGAGCATTGACACCTTCTTCCCTGTAATATTGTGCAACCGTCTTTCCAGAACCTTTCTCTCTGTTATCTGAGTCATGCGACATGATGCAGGGGATCCATTGACCTTTACGCTTAATCTGAGGTGAGATGTCAGCAGGAGTGACGTCCCGTGCGTGTATCATGTCATAAACGTAAATAATATCAGTATCTGCGTCATAAGCCACCCAAGTAACAGCTGTCTCATCTGCAATACCAATATCCACAGCACAACATCTTTTCCAGTGTGCAGGGATCTCAATAGGTTCGATCTTAAATGCTTCTTCTGATACTCTAAACACAAGTCCACTTCCTAGTACTGGGATTCCTTTTGAGCGCATATCCCGTTGATAATCAGGGAAAGATGCAAGTAGCTCTTTCTTCACATCTTCAGTTAGATGGCTTGCATCGTCCCACGTTGCGTTTTGATAATACAGATAGCCCGTCTGATCCTCCATGAACTTATGAACAAGCGCAGTGAGACCGTTTTCCGGTGTCGCCGTGATAGTCACCAGGCCGCCTGTTGTTGCTGTTCTTGTAGTACATTGGGCATAAATCTGTTCCGATCTGTAGGCATCCTCTTCCTTTTTAATTATTCTATGATGTATCTGTTGCCTTTACTAGCGTTCTCAGACTTAGTAAGTACTTGCATGTTCTCTGCAATGTGCAAGCCGCTAACAAGTTTACCTTGTAAGGGTATAACATGATCCACTTCGTGAGGTATACCTGTTTCGATTGTAAGTCTTCGTGCCTCTTCGTAAAGAGCTATAATCCGCTCCTTACCTTCTTGCGTGATCCAGACAGGAGTTCTGCGAAGCTTGGCAACATGCCTGCGCATCTCGCGCTCCGCCTTCTTAGCCTTGTTATCCGGATTCTTGCACCAGTCACGGGCGTATTGATTAACATACTCACGGTTAGCTTCTTTCCAAGCACGCCCTTGTTCGAGCTGCTTTTCCTTGTTAGCCTCGTAATGTTCTTTACGGCTCAATCTTATGCGTTCTTTATTCTTCTCTTTCCACGCCCGAGTGCTTATGGCCTTGCAAACCTTACAAAGGGCTTGCCGTCCATCTTTACTCTTAGAAGACTTAGGCTATTCTTCAAGAGGCTTCAGTTCTGAACATTGGGTACAGGTTTTCATAGAACATCTCAATTGTTTATAAAGAGACTTGGATTACTCCAAGGTTTGGACTATATCTTATAATGTATAATATACATCATCTGGGCGCTCGTGGGAAGGATTATTTTGTTGCTAATCACCCTCCTAGTCTCTGAACGTTCTGAGTACTCTTATGCAATTCCTCAGCTTCGCTGCTGATCGCCCTTAAAAAGGGTTTCCAGACAATTCACCCAGTCCACTTCACACATTCAAGATGTGTCACTGTGTAGGACAAAGAATATCCAAGTGTATGTAGTCTACAGTTGCTCCCATGAGCACTTGCTCCATTTTCTTCAACAAACCACGTTACCGGTCTGTCCGTAAACTAAGTAAACATTACCTAGGTTACTGCTGCATATTACTATGCAGATGAGACTATATCTTCACTCCCTTTCAGGAGGCTCACCGTTTCCAATCACTTGATTGTACTCCCATTGGGATAGTCGTTGAACCTTCAAGCTACACATGCGAGCGTAGCGAGCTTGGCTGCTGATTATCCTAGAAGGATGTCCCAGCAATTAGATGAGTTTATACAGGGCAAACACCCTGTTGGGTACTCCGGAACTCTATTGTAGAGATACCGTATTTTCCTTTGATCTTTGCCATAAGAACACGAGGGCCATCTCTCGTAAGGTCAATGATTCTGCTCTTAGGAATAGAACCCGTACCCACCAGTGCCTCAAATTTAGCATTCTCTGTTCCAAAGATTTCTTTCTGGAGCACTTTTTGCGTAGATTCCCCTGTGATGCCTACTGCCCATAACAAAATAGGTTTGTCAAAGCGATGACCAGGCCACCAATCTGGATACTCACCCAGTAAATGGTAACAGATCTCTACAGCCGCACTATAAGTCTTTCCAATCATTGTGTTCAAGTGAGTACGCTACGCTCACTCCGTCCTGTCAGGACTGCTACATGTTACCATGTAGATCAGACTATATCATCACTTAAACCATGAAGGCTCAAGGCTCTGCGCTTCCATCCGCTTGGATGTACTCTACTCCCTTCCTCGAATACTGAGAGGGTTTCGATAGTCGTTGAACCGGCTGCCTCTGTAAAAAGAGGCAGATTGGCTGCTGATTGTCCACGAGGGATTTCCCAGCAATTCACAGAGTTTTAAAACCGCCTTGTTAGTAACGGTTTGCCGCACATAAGAATCTTCTTTTGTACTTAGTGCCAGCCTCGAAGAATCTAGTTTGATAAGGGTAAGGCTTGAACGTCTCTATTTTATTATACTTCTCGTATTGCTCCCGAGAATGAAGCAGCTCTAGTAGTTCATCTACTTCATCCTCGGTGAGTGCCTCTAGGTTCAAGTTCGCAGCAAGTGGTTTACCTACATCCATAAACTTAGCAGCTCTTGTTTAATCAACTCTTGTTTCATCTAAGAACCCTCCTTGGTTTGATATCCTCTTCGTGGATCAGAAGATGTTTTCCTGTAGGTACTTGTTAAGCTTTTCAGCCTCTAACGCTCCTTTTGAAGTCTTACGAGGAGTGCGAGGTGGATCACCTGCATGTCCTGAGGTATTGCTTTGAGACTTCTTAGGAGGCGTCTTTTTGCCGTATACCTTGGCGTGTCTAGCAGCACTCCTCCGGGCATCAGCGGTCTCTTCTGCCCACTCCTTCTCATCTGCAGCCCTTATGCGCCCTTGTTCGGCATAGAACTCCTGCGTCTCACGTATCCTCTTTTTCTCCTTCTCCCAATCCTCTTTAGTGCGAAGGCCTTCTTTATAGATCTCGTCGTTAAGAAGCCTAGATCGCAGATTCCTAGGGTTATCTCGAGCCTCTTTCCACATGTTTGTCGTCTCCATACGTCTGGCAGCTTCTCTGGCGTAGAATTTCTCATCGCCTTCAGATAAGACACCAGGCTTCTCTTCAGTAGGGGGGAGATTCTTACTCTTCACGGGAGTCTCTTTACCTACACCAAATGTCTGAGCAGTTCCTGGAGCTTTAGGAGGCGCACCCTCAGTTCTTTGTTTGGAAATACCCGTGCGTTTACCCTTAAAAGCTTTGAGTTTATCAGCAACTTCCTTTTTAGAGATGTCTAGTTCCTTAAGCTCCTTACGCCACTCATCTATAGAGATCTCCCCTTTCTTATATCGTTCATTAAGTTCTTTAGTCCATTGCTCTCGCTTATCAAGCGCACGTTGCCAAGTATCTTCATAATCCTGCAAGTACTTGTCTTCCGCTGCATATGCCTTCTTCGCCTCGGCAGACAAGACACCAGCTTTGGGCTTAGGCGTTGGTTTGTTAAGGTCAGGAGACGGTGGTGTGTACTTATGTGTTGCGGTACGATACTTAGGACGATCCCTTTCTTCAGTAGATACAGCCTCACGTACGGGGATATCCTTAGGGCTTTTCTTATCGTTTCCAAAACCGAACCAATCTGCAAGACCACTAGCTGCCTCTTTAACGTCCGATAAGATACCAGAGCCTGCACTCTTGATCGTGTCTAGGAAACCTTCTTCCTCTTCTCCCTTAGCCTTTTGGGCAGCAATTCTCTTTTTACCTGCTTGAAGCTCGGCATAGTTCATAGCTCTAGGAGGTCTATCTTCAGACGGGGCGGAAGATGCAGGGGCAGCAGGAGCAGGAGGCGTCTCTGCTTGTTGCTCCTTTTCTACTTCAGGTGTCCGTTTCTGAGTCCGTCTACCTCTTCTGGGCCCATGTCCCGGCCCCCAGTCATCATCTCGATTAGGCATAGCAAACCTCCCTACGCTTTGCAGCCTCAGCTGCTTGGTTTTCTTTACGTGCCATTGTGCTTATAAAGTCTCCTATGTTGTTAACGGGTATTACGGCTACTGCCGAAGGTCTCTACACTAAAGAATACTTCAAAGCAATTCTTATTAAGCAATTCTTAAGCAGTCCTTAAGCAGATACCTTCGTTTCTTTCAGCGTCAAAGGAAGTCCCCTTAAGAAATACTGTCTTATGAAATAAGAAGTAAATACACTTCTTAAATAATTATAAGTAAGTGTATAAGGAGTATATGTACTTCTTATATACTGTATATTGCTTATGTTTAAGAAGTATATGTATTAAGTAAGTATTAATAAGTGTATTTACTTCTTACTTCGTAAGCAGTATTTCTTAAGGTGTTCTTCTTAATCAATGCTTCTCAAGGTGTTCTTAAACCACCATAGCAATTTTACCCTATCAAAGTCAAGCTTTTCGCATACGTATTTATACTAAATCTACACTTTCATTGACTTGGGTCAATAAAATGGCTAATAAAGTTTTGGTGTGTCTGTTGCCCTTTACAGTACATAAACAAAGACACACCCTATTGAGATTAGTAATAGCCCTGGAACGCTCTTAGCCCAACGGGCTTCGAGACAGGCTGCGACAATAGCCGCAAATGGCCCTGATTCGCCCAGTAAGGCCTCCTAAACACCAAAGTAATGCAAGGGTTGCGGGTAGGTGTTAAAGGGCCTTAATGGGGCTCTCAGACGCTTTTACGAAAGGTCGTGAACATGTAGGTTACTGATGACTGCATCACCACAACCTGCTGTCAGACCAATAGACGCTGGACGCGTAATAGCGCTCACGCCTTTCCAACTATCCACCAAGTTATCGTTTAGATAAATAAGAACTTCTTTGGTGGTTTCTTTATACACAATACCGATTTCCTGTGGAGTAGCTCTTCCACCATTCCATGCACCTGCATGGTAGAATGGAGATAGGAACAACCACTTACCACCACATGTGAAAGAAATCATGCCGTCTTCGTAGCGCATCTGCAAGCCAGGTGCTCCAGAGAAGCAGTCGAAGTCTTCGGCAAACAATGCAGGTTTGTTAGTGTAGGTGAATGTAACAGCAAAAGATGCAGACCCTACGTCGCCTCCAAGTTCAGGCATGGGTTCTCCCAAGTAATCAACGTAATCCGTGAACACATGTCCACAACCACCATGTACCTTACGTCTGTGGAGATTAGGCTCATCACCTTTAGCATAAGTCAAAATAGCGTTAGCTACAGCAGGCGCTACTACTTCTTTGTAACCCAAGGAGCTGAAGTGATGCTGACGCACACCTGCAGTTAAGCCAGTACCTTCTTCAAGATTAGTCTCTGTGTATCTTCCGTGAGTATCCAGTTCAAGTCGCATAGGATNTCGTCTGTGATGTCATGAGAAATGTGATCATAAACACCTACAGCCGGAGCATCTGCATCTGCACCTACAAAAGAAGCACGGATACCACTGTAGATGAACCACTTCCAACCCCATACGGCTTTGTGCATGTACGGAAGCATAGTCTCTTTCATCAATTCATACATAGCCCACCAATTCTCACCGTAGCCTTCATGATTCCCAAACATGGCATCAGATTCACCCTGTGCCCATACAAAAGGCAGTAGCTTATTGTCTGGGTTAATGTCCATAGCCTGTTTTACTCTGTCTACGAAGCTACGTCCTAGTTGACCCTCGCCAATACCCCATCTTGGGTGCCCAGCACAGAACGCAGTACCGCCCCATCCTGTAGGTACGATCATGATGCCGTAATCACTTGGAATGTGTGGCAGTAGGAGTTCAGCCAAGAACAAGCCCATTCCCACGGTGCCTTTGATAGGGCCGGTTCTATCTCCAGCAATATCCGCTGTAAACATGCACTGGTTGAAATCAAGACAAGGTGCCGCTGGAATCAAACCTTGCTCAGTCTCGGCTCTGTACTCAGCAAACTTATCGCCATACTGAGTAACGTCTGGATTCAAAGCAGCAGTTCTTCCTGGCTGCGGCAGTTGCATGATCCGAGAATTCATGTGATCGAAGAATTCAGTAACACGAGACTCTCCGTAACCTACCATATTGGATTGTCCTGCAAGAGGCAATACGTACCACTTAGTTGGGTTCTGAACAGGAGGCAAATGTACTCCCTCAAGAACGGCAATTCGCTCAATAGCCGTGGCTAGTTGAGTCTTGAGAAGATTAATACTCGCCTGCATATCAGCACGTTCATCGGTAGCAGTGCCAAAGCCAGTAGTTACGTCAGCTTGTAGTTTAGTGACCTTATCCTCGCACGCTCCTAGCGCAATAGTGTTGTTAGTAATATCGCGGGTATTGGTTGCAATACTTGCACTGTTTTCAGTGACTTTGCTATTGGCGGCATCTACGTCGGTTCTCAGCCCTGTTAGCAAACCTGTGTGCTCAACAAGCAGCTCTGTGTTATCTTCGACATCCGCAATCAAGTCCGCTAGATCAGGGGCAGTTCCGCCACCTTCACCTTCCTCAAGCTTAACAACACGAGCAGCTAGCTCATCTACGGACTTACTAACTGCACCTGTACTGGTGCTGATTCTGTCTGTGAGTTCTGTTTTCTGAGTACTCATTTCAGTGCGAATAGTTGCAGCAGTTTCGTCNGTATACTCGTCAGAAGCTACTTTGGCTTCAGCGATGGACGCATCAATAAGCGCCTGTACTTCTTCAGTATCACCAGGGCCTGTGCCAGGTGTACCGCCTCCATTCACTTCCAGATTAGCAATACGAGCATCAAGAGAAAATCGCACTACTTCTAGGTTCGTATCAACAGTTTCTTTCAGATGGTACTTTTCTTCATCGAACCGAACAATACCGGCAATAGTGTTGTTCACATCAGCTATTTGGTTCCCAAGCTCTGCATGCGTGACGTACTCAACGTCTAGCTCGGTAATCGTGCGATTTAAGGCGTCTACGGAGCTCTGTGAGGCCAGTCCGGCGATACTTGGTATCTTTTCCTTGGTTGTATTTAGATCGGCCTGTACGGCGTTAATAGCGCCAAGGAGAGTGGTGTTCACGTTTCCGATCTTATCGTCCACAGTTTCCACAGTAGGCAGCAAGTCTTGTTCCAGTCCTTGCACTCTAACTTTTTCTTCTAGAATGCTGAAAGCTTCTGGATTCACCATTTCAGGTAGCTCTGTATTTTCAAGAGCTGTAATCCGTCCAGAAAGGGCAATGTCCATTGCATTAAGAGCGGCTACCGCAGCAGCAAGCTGTTCATCTGATACAATTTCCTCAGACGCTTCCAGTTCCCGTAGAACCTCTCTACATTCAACTACAAACTGACCTGCAGAAGTCTTCGACACCTCCGCATTATGTGCGTGGGTAGAGGCAGATCGCTTGTAGTCATGTACTTCCTCTTTGATAACCTTTGACTCGGCAACAAACTTTTGGATCTCGCGGAGCAGCTCATTTACGCTGGTATGCAGGGTTTCACATGCTCTGTCTACAATGCCCACGACTTCTGATTTAGCTGTAGCGGCAGTAGCAGCATGTGCCCCTGCTATTTCGCCGTGAGAGGCTGCTAGAGCCACGTTCTCTTGGACTGTTACTGCGTGTCCACTTGTTACTTGAATGGCTTCCTGTGCCGCTCTGAGGGCCTCCTGTGCGGCTTCATTATTGAAGTGGGCTTCGTTGTTGGTTTCAGCAACTACTTTCGTAAGTGCTTTGATATTCCGCACAGCGGCATGAAGTGTACTCCAGCTCTGCTGGCTACCATTCCCCTGTGAGTTTTGTACAAAATCGTAAGACATATNGTTAAGGTTAATCTTCAATGGAAAGAAGGGAGAAGTAGCTACCTCCCTTAGTGTTTGTTAATTAACAAGAGGTGAACAAATGACTCAAGATATTCTCGCTAGCATCATTAACAACGTAGACGGTGTCCTTCTGGCAGACAGCCGGGATCTTGCTAAGATCTGTATCGGTAAAGACAAGTATGATCACAAGAATTTTATGGCGAAAGCCTTGAAAGTACTGGGCTCAGAAGGAGTGGTAAATTTTTACCACACGTCTAAAACAGCTCAAGGCAAGGAGATGCAGGTGCTTCTTCTTCCTAAGCGTGAAGCTTGCCTTATGGCAATGTCGTACAACTATGACCTTCAGGCGAAAGTATTTGATGCTTGGATTCAAGCAGAAGAGGCTTTGAAAGCAGCCACCACTGCCCTTGTTGAAGTCACTGTTGCTGAGTCTCTTGAAGAAGCTCAGGACATTGCTGTTAAGGCCATTAGTGAAGTTCATAAACTTATGCTTGTCAAGAAACCCCGTAAACGTGTCCGGACTCTTCTTTCTGACTTTACGAATATTTCAGAAGGTGCGAGTAGCTTCATCACGGAAATGCATAATAATCCTAAGGCAACCTTTGAGGATCGTAAGCGCACCCTCCTGAGTCTTGCTGCCGCTGTTAATGAGAGTTACGATAAGTTGCATGCTCGTGAAACCACGAAGGCAACAGAGCATGAACAGGCATTGAACCTCATCACAGACGAACTTCTTCGTCTTGAGCGTATTGACAAGAATACTAAAGTCAAACGCGCTGTTAAACAAAGTTAAACATAAGAACCCGCCTAGCTGAAATATGCTAGAGCGGGTTTTGTTTTATCGGTACATAATAAGGTGCTAAGGCTTACGCCGTGGGAATCCAGTTCGGAATATTAGAAATAGCAATGTATCTTGCAGTTCCGTCATCAAAGATCGCTGGGAAGAACTCTGCTGTTCTACGACCACCAATGTTGTAAGCCAAGGCATTGCCTGTGGTACCATCTTGAATGAACGTGCCTGAAGGGGGTACGAGTCTCAGAGACCCAGCCCCAAGGTTAACTACTTTGATAGTTCCACCTTCACGCACCTGTGTAGCTGTGAGCTCAGTAGATTGATAAGGGGCGATCTCTCCCATGTTCACTTGGCGCTCTGTTGCAGCAGGGGGCGTACACATGATTACATTACCAGTACAGAAGTATGCTTGAGTAACGTCTTGACCTGTCAGAGCAGTATCAGCACCGCTGCATTTTTGGTTAATCAAAGCATTACCTGTCTGACAACCAGTACCGAACACCATCATGGTAGCAGCAGCATCTTGGGTAAAAGCACTTGCAACGTAGGAGCTTCCGTCATCTGCAATAGCCAACAATTTACCTTCATTACCTACCATCTCTGGAAGTTCAGGGTGCTCCCCAAAAGCCTCGATAGCCCCAATACGTGTTTCGTGGTCTGTAATGTCTGTTGTATTAGTGGCAATCAGTGCACGTACTTCAGCATCGTCGTAATCAGAACCACCAGTCTCAGGAAATGCATCAATCTTGAACTTAGCCATAATCATGTACTGACTACGATGCTCACCTGCGTCATAACGAGCTGGGAACAGGATAACACCTTGCTTGGATTCCATCTGGAAATGTTCATGCAC
>NTHP01001081.1:62202-75278 GCA_003416845.1 Oplegnathus fasciatus | reverse complement strand
CAGTGTACTAGTTCTATGGAGTGCTACTCATTATTACAGAAAGCCTATGTTACAAGCTGGAGGCATGGAATGTTTACCAGACACTGGGGATTTTGGGAAGTGTAGTATTCAGTGTTTTTGGAACTTAACTGGAATTCTTTTCCTCTGCTGCATCAATTTACATTTTAGCGATGCTAGCCATGTGGCTTGAGGGATGGCAATGTCAGTAGGTTGGTGGGTCAGTACACCACTTTAATCCAGACTGAAATATCTTAGCAACTACTGTATGGATGGCCATTACATTTGGTACATGTATCCATGGTGCAAAGAGGATGAATCCCACTGACTTTGGTATTCCCCTGATTTTTCATCTAGCGCCACCATAAGGTTCACATTTGCAGTTTTGAGTGAAATGTCTCTACAACTATTGGATTGATTGTCATTCAGTTTGGTACATTTGAGACATTCATGTCCCCCCTCAGAATGAATTGTATTTCCTCTAGCGCAATCATCAGACCAAAATTTTAATTAGTTAGACATTCCCATCAGCCTCAGCTATGCTTCGTGTTTAGTGCTAATTACAATCTACAAACATGGACACATGACTTGTGCTGCACCTTGGCTTGTTGACCGAGTGACCAAACAAACATCCACCAGGGAAAACTACACTGCTAACATCAGTTTGCAGATTAGATAGCTAATTAACTATTCAGGCGTAGCATATTAAACTGATGCAAAATGGTGTGGTCCATGGTGTGGACAACACTACTAACAAAACACTGTTTGTCCTTGGCTTGTAAGCTACACTAAAGGCACGGGTAGGCGCTGACCTGAAGGCAAAAGTGTTCCAAATGGCCACACTCAAAGGTGGAAAGAAAAGATGTCTGTCGTAGAGAGGGGCTAGACACGATAAGTGTTCTAATGCAGGAAGAAAGAGCACAACCTCCAAAAGTCTGTCCTTGAAGGCATGTATTCGGTTGTACCCATGAAAATTGATGAAGTAGTTGTGTAAAGAAGCGTTTATGCCTTATTGTTGGTTTCAGTAAGTTTCAGTAAGTAAGTTTCAGCCATGAGTGGAGGGGGCTTCCGATGCTGTTTGGTCATCAGACAAGCACTTCTGTTAGAGGGTACTGGCAACTTTGTCAGCATTAGTTTGCATTGTCTCACTGTGCCCCTGCTGGCTCACCTTTCAGTCATGTACACTGGCCCATCCAATCAGAAGCTGATGCATCTCCAAAGATGTTTTTTGTTACTTTGAATTCAAAATAGATATTAACAATTTTTCTTCTTAACCATCTCTTGCCTTCACATCTCCCTATCACAAATTTGATTTCTCCTGCACTGTCTGAGGCTATTTAATGGGAGTCAGCGCTCCGCAGATCTTCACCTATTCAAATGTCACTCGGTGAGGGGAAGTTTAAATTAAGAGATTCCTAAAGCCCACATTCAGAAAGTTGCCTTTTGTCCCCTTGGGGGAAGTTTTCCTCCTCATCTCATTAGGATGTACCGTATGCCTCTGCAGCTCTTGCTTTTATTAATGACTCTAGTTTCCTTTTTCCCTGTTTTGTGATATATTCAACTCACTAATATCTTGTTCTGTTCATGTCCCTGAGGTTTTGTTAACCGCCTACTGCTCTCCCCATCCTAACAAGTTTAGAAGGAGGAGTTTTAAAAGATGTGTCGGGCTCATCTGGTGCAGCTCTGACCCTTTCTGACACTTTTTCTTCCTGTCTTCCTGCTTCCTCCATCTGTCTCCTCCCTTAATTATTAACAGATTCCGCTCAGATATCTTCAGTTGTCTGACTGTACAAACAACAGAAAGATAAGAAGATGAGATAACAATAGAAAATGGTAACAGGCAGACGCGGAAGACTGACTGAAAATCTGAAAGAAAGAGAGACAAAGTGAAAGAAAAATGGAGATGGTGGTGTTGAGCTAATGGGATGCTCTGAACGATGGTGGGATGATGGGTTGATCCAAGCCATGTCTGAGAAAAATAATGTGGCCTTAAATTAGTAATCAATTGCCTGGAGTGAGGCACTGGTAGATTGCTGTTTAGAATAACAAAGAGCTTTGGGTTTGACCACAAAAGCTTACTGTTTTCACATGGGCATGATGTTTCATTTGTACATACAACAAAAAGATATTTTAGTCGGCTTACCTCACCTCCAGTGAGGTACTTTCATTTGTTTTATGTTTCCTTTTTTTTATTCTTACATGTTATGATTTCTGTCATTATTTATTTAATGTAGAATTTAATTTCAAAGTCACTGTTTGAGTTCTTATTATTTTGTCATTCTCTCTCCCTCCCTTGTTCTGTTTCTAGCGTGAATTGTGGAAAGCTTGTCCACCCTGACAAGCCCCTAGAGGCTCTCACCAGGTAATGATCCCTCACATCATGGAAGAGCTGCTTTGGCTTCAGCTTCCCTATCAACCTTGATGCTTTGAATACTAGTTTGCTATTGTCAGAGACTAAAACTGGTAGTTGTTGTATGCAGAATGTGTTGTTAGTGGGTAGGTTCAAAGAACACATTTGGGGAAGTACACTTGGTTGCCGTCCTGACCAGTCAGATGAGAAGATCAACATTAATATGTATAGGAATAAGATTGTAAAAACAAGACATTGTAGTTTTAGAATGAATAGAGGGGATATTTCTTGACAACCACTTATTCATTCGCCCAGCATCCTCAGCCTGCAGGTGTTGCTGGATTCGCTCTGTAGCTAGTCACTGTGGATTTGTTGATAGCCACTCAAAAAACCCCTACAGTGTTTTGAAATATTCCTACAGTAGCCCCAGATGAAAGCCACAAGCAAAAATGCATTGGTCTCACAATAAAGTTGTCCTTCATGCGACAAGTGCTGCTGAAGTTTTGACTTTTTCAGACTATTTCCCCTCTCCATGCACTTCTCCATGCAACTGTGTATTTATACCTCAAAACTTTATCAAGCGGCTCTTTCTTCCACTGCGTAGGAGACTGTCCTGGATGCTTCCCATAGAAGCTGCACAGCTCAGGCTGTGCACTGCTCTTTATTGGAAGTAGATAGTTAACATTTGCCAAACTAAATACTAAGTCCGAATGCTAGAAACCTTCTCTCTTGTAAAACCGAAACAAATTCTTTGAAATATATTTATTATCTTAGAGTGAGTGAGTGAGCAAGTGAGTGAAGCGAGGAGCCACATTCACCAAATGGAAAGCACCTATGCCTTATCCAAAAAGTATGTTTCAGTTTCACACGAGAAAAGACCTCAAGGTTAAGGACTAACTGGTTGGTTTGGCAAATGTACATCTTATTAAGTTCCCCATCTAAAGAGCAGCACACAGCGGCTTCACTGGGCAAATGGGACTTTCCCCCACTCAGTGCAAGAGACAGTCCCAAACAGGGCCAAACTTACTCTAACTTGATCTTGCTTTTATTTATCATGTTATAACATACAGTCCATTCTGCTGTAGCATCTTAACAATGTATTTATGATATTTATTTACTCTTATGTAGTATCAGTATAATGCTATAGGACGCAGCAGCTGCCGCTAATAATGGTGAAAGTGTCTGCCATGCTGTTCCACCAGTAGATTTTACTTTCATGGTACATAAGTGAAAGACTTACTGGAGGACTCTGAGATAGGTCAGTAGTTTCCCCCTGCTTCCCTACCAATTGTGCTAAACTAGCTAGACTTGTCCCACACCTATCTCTGTCCTAGACACACAGGGATGATATTGATCTTCTCATGTGACTGAAGTCAAGCTGTTCCGTTAATTTCAGTCCAATCCAATTGGTGAAACCCCACTATGCTAGAAATGAAAAGCAGTGAATTACACACTGATACAGAATGTCAGGATGCCTCCTCCAGCTTAATCTTGCACTTCATTCATCTTTGATTCAAGGCTCCATTCCTCTCTTTGTTGTTTCTGCCTCTTGCTAACACTAACTTTATTTCAGACTCTGCATGAATTGCCAAATGAGCCAGTGTGCAACACTAATGCAGAAATGATGTTCTGGATGATAAATGTGTACGTCAAGTGTTGTGTCTCGCGCATACAGCAGGGTTTCCTCTCTGAATAATAACCCTGTGTGTAATTTAATTGGAACTAACGCTTTTTTGTTGCCATCCAAATCAAATTAAATCCCTTTTTCCTTCAGCAGTGGCTCTTATTACCTTTGAAATGATGAAATAAAATCAGGCTGCCACTGTGACTACACACACATATTTTCCTTGCTAATGATGGGGTTTAAAAAGTAGAGCCCTGGTATTTTCTTTCATTTAAAGCTTTAAACTGTCTCATAGTAAACTGTGACTCATTGATCAAATCCATAAACATAAAAGAGTAAGGTATATTACTGACAAATATACCTTTCAGTAAGTAATTTTCACAGCTAAGACAAACATGATTTATTTACTCATTTGCTTATTGACCTTTATGTTTAATTTCCGATTTTATAAGTACATTTTATTATACTTTAATAAGAATTCTCTCTGTTCTTTCTCCACGTTCAACTGTTGATGACTTCCGACTTCTGTTGCGCCAAAAACAGACTGCGATGTTCGTACTGTTTTAAATTAGTTTTAAATTGATTTTTACCCAAAGATTTTACCAGATTCAACTGATTTAACTGTAACTACACTTCAACAATACATGTAAAGTTGTACTTGATATTATAGCACCTACAAAAATCATGAAAGTCAAACCAACTCGCAGCACACCCTGGCAGAGTAATGAAGAGAAAATGCAGACAAGCTGAACGGAAATGAAAACAGAACCGGCTGGTGGTATTCTATCAAAGTCTGAAAGAACTAATGTCCACCTATCAAAAAGCGGTAAAAGAAGCCAGGTGCTCCTACTTCTCCAGCATCATTACAACAAACCACCATAACCCCAGACTTCTGTCCAAAACAATCAAATCTATAATCAATCCTCCTCCTAGTCAACAAACTGAAGCCTCCCCTTGATCTGTGAGCAGTATTTGTCCTTTTTTACAAACAAAATAAATGAAATTAAACTACAGATGGTCATGTCAGCGGTGACTCTTCTCTGCATTGCAACCCCTCTGCCTTGCTTAATAGTTTTGAGGCCCTTTCACTGTGCACTACAAGTGCAGTTATCAAATCCTTTAAATGTGATGCCTGCCAGATTTCTCAAGAAGGTTTTAAACAGCGTTGGCCCCACTATTTTATCATTTGTAAATAGTTTTCCGTTCGCTGGCTGCCTTAAGCATGCAGCAGTGCACCAACTTCTCAGGAAACAGAGCCTTGATCCTCTGGATTTAAAAAATTTGAGAACTATTCATAAATTACCATTTTTGGTAGGACTGCAGAGGGCCAGCCCTATAAACGCGAAAGTCTGTCACTGAGTGACTGACTGAGTGACTGCAAAAAGCAACACTGACAGACGGACAGACAGACAGAGCACAGAGGCAGCAGCACAGCGGCTCTTGTTCTCCTCTCGCGCCATGCGCACGCAGGTAGGAGTGAGTGAGTTACTATGGTTACGGAGATGCTCTGTGTCTCTGTCACTCTGAAACTTTCTCGCGATACCCAATAATAGTTTTTGGATGGTGTAATTTTTAGGTTAGTATGCCTCTGCAAAATCATGAATATAATTGTACCTCGGCACTGAAATCTGCAGTTGAATTAACATCTCTATGACAGTGTCAGCAAAAAAACGAACATTATAATCTTCCTAAATGTAGAATTTGCGGCAGATGAGGGAATGAAATTGGAAAACAAGATAAAACCTGCTGCTGTGAGAAGCGGAGATGATGGTTATGCACTGTAACAGTCCAGCACAGAGCAGAGTAGGAGAGAAAAGAACACTATATGCGCTGAGAGTGAGGGAGAGCGCAAAGTTTAACACCCCAAATAACAACCGCTCTGACAAAACATTCAACACAGAGTGAGTCAGAAAAACGAGAGACATTCCACAAATAGAAACGAATGAAAGAGCAGGGAGTTAAAAGATCATCAGAATAGTTATAATTATAAATATAATAAGTTCTCTTTCAAATCAAACATCTTAAGATATGAGTGGAAAGTTTTGTTCTTGTAACTGCATTGATAACATTTTTTCACTTAAACGTAGCTTAATCATGTCATGTGATATTCTACCTCAGTACACTTTAAGAACAAATATTACTGGGACCACTACAGAAAATTGCAGATGAATATTTAATATCCAGGTATTCACATTATAGACACGACCACTGACTAGGCCTGTAACAATTTGGCTACAATATAGCACATTGACCATACACAGTCCAGCCATATACTAGGTTTTGATGTAATCTTGTTACCAAAGATTTTAGAGAAGGTTGTTTACTCCCAGTTGCTGCTCTCTTTTATGAATAATTATAATATTTTTGACAAATTTCAATCTGGCTTCCGTTCACGTCATAGCACCGAAACCGCTCTCATCAAAATGACAAATGATCTTTTACTTACAGCTGATGCTGGTGATTGTTTGATTTTAATTCTTCTTGATTTGAGCTCTACATTCAACACTGTTGAGCATTTTATTCTATTTGATCGCCTTGAGAAGTGGGTTGGCATCAGGGACACTGCTCTAGACTAGTTCAAATCTTATTTATCAAACAGAACTTTCTCAGTAGTCATTGGTGATGCCTCCTCTTCTGTAGCCTGTCTGACCTGTGGTGTTCCCCAAGGCTCCATCCTTGGCCCCCTGTTGTTCTGTGTATACATGCTGCCACTTGTACATATCAAACACAAAATCCAGTACCATTGTTATGCTGATGACACACAAATCGATGTCCCATTAGACAATTTTCATCATTTATTATTTGTCTCTCAGAAATAAAATGCTGGATGTCCCAAAACTTTCTCTAGCTAAGTGAAAATAAAACAGAAATAATTATCTACGGTCCTATAAAAGTCCCTCCGTATATGACAAAAACATCTTGGCTCCTTATCTACAAACGTCAAACCTGCAGCCAGAAACCTAGGTGTAATATTTGACAGTGACCTTTCATTTTAAAAACAAGTTACAAAAGTTGTTCAATCATGTTTTTATCAATTGAGCAGCATCTCAGAAATCAGGTCTTTTCTCTCTCGGCCTGATCTTGAAAAGGTCATTCATGCTTTTATTTCTTCTCAGTTAGATTATTGTAACTCATTGTATTCAGGGCTTCAGCTCGTACAAGATGCAGCTGCTCGGTTTTTAACAAATACCAGAAGACAAGATCATATCAGCCTGATTTTAAGATTTTACTGATCACCTTTAAAGCACTTCATGGTTTAGCTCTCAGCTCTGGAACTCCCTGCCTGAAGATCTGAGACTTGCAGAATCAGTGACATCTTTTAAATCACTTCTCAAAACCTATCTTTTTAAAAAAGCTTTTATTAATGCTAGCACACCATTTTACCTCCAACATGTCTTATTTGTTTATTTAAATGTTTTGCTTACTTTCAGATATTTTATTTCCATTTTATTTTGTACTGTTGTAATTGCCTGATTTTATTTCATTGCAGTCCTGAATTGTTTTTTGTTCCTGCATGTTTTTGTTCCTGGTTTTACCATGTAAAGCACTTTGTAACTTTGTTTTGAAAAGTGCTGTATAAATAAAGTTTGTTATTATCAGTACAACAACAGAGTCGTGTCGTACTCACCACTCTGCTGCTCTTTCACTTTTTTCACAAAAATATGGTTTTCATTCACTAATCAATTCCAGTGCTTTTTCTTACATCACTATTAAGCTACTGTCAATGAAACTCAACACTTCCTGCATAGATGTTTTACATTTAAAACCTTTCACCTATCAAAGGGCATAATCCTCCCATCCCTGAGAGGCTTTTAATTTGAAACATATACACAAAGTGTTCAGTGGCTTTGGTATTATCTTAAAAAATGTAAAGGTGAAGTGATTGGAATTAATTAGTTGATGAAAACTGTATTGACGTTCATAGAGAAAGTGAGAGCAGCGGAGTGGTGAGTGCTGAAATGACTGTTAGATACTACTGTAGAAATCTACATACTGAATTTACCATGTGAGCCATTATTGTAAAGGTAATCCTACCCCTCCTCAATATTCTTTACATGGCCTTCATTAGCAACCATTGTTCATGTTGGCCACACATGTTCTCTATTATTTGAGACTTAGCTATTATTTGAATTCAGGCTTTTATTTAAGAAATTACAGCAGATGAAAATAAGCCAGGGGCCCCAGCCCAACCCACTTTGCCTCTTTATTGCACTGGAGCTGAAACATCCCTGGTGTGCTGTGATGTGTTCCAGTGCAAAGGGAATTTCATGCACCCATGTTTTCAGAATCAGTTGCTAAAGAGCAGCTTTTTAGTAAAACTACTAAATTCAGTCTGTTTTTACTGCATATATATTTGTTCCCAAAATTGCATATTTTGTTTAGAAGTAACTACTTGATTTGATTTGTAAATTCATTCTTGATGTTGTGATCAGTATTTTCAACTGCATCTCACAGTTTTCATTAGTGAATGAAGTTGGTTAGTGTAGGACATAATAATGTAATGTGGCTGCATATGGCGTATATGGGGGTCTGGGGGATCTTAACCCCTGTATTGGTTCAAAGATGTTGATTAACTGATGGAAGACCATAATTGTAGTTGAGAGCTCCAAAGTGCTAGTAAGTGGACCTTGAGATTATTTTGGCACACCGAAAAAATGTGCAAATATCTGATCAAAGAAATCAGATTAATGAATCTGACCAAACATTTGGTGTCAACATTAGGTACTTAACAGTTTTTGATACTCAGTGCTGCATTCATAGTTTCTCGTGAAAGCAACGCTCAAGTCCAAAGCTCAGGTTTTGGATCATCCCATCCCCATCGCAATCTGACAATGACACAGTCAACTAACACAGTCCCTGGATGGTGTTATTATTAATAACATTGTCTTTTTAGTGGTAGTAGTATTTATTGTAATAGCAGCAATGCAGTTACCAGTGTGATGTTACTACAATGAGAAATTCCCTTTGACTGAAACCATAAGTAAGACAGTAGAACAAAAATAGATGTTTGAAATAGAGCTGAGTCATCAGTAACATCAGTCACATTCAGAGCAAATAAACACTGGTGCTCACACTGCAGGGGAAGCCATACTGCAAACAAATGGATCAGGGGAAAAACTCATTTTATTTAATTCCAGAGCTCTGATCCTGCTTAGATGGCTGAGTAAAGGCCTGCACCGCCAGCGCTCACACAAACCGGTTTCATCAGCAAGTCACAGAAGTGAGAGTAAACAGAACAGCCGATGGACAGGGTTTATGGAGGAAAGGTTAATAAAGGTTAAGATAACCGTGCGATTGAAAGATGAAAAGACAGACGAGATGAGACAATGGGAAGGATTGAAAAGGCAAAATGGAAAAAAAACTGATTGGCTGTGCAATCAGTGGGCGATTTTCGTTGTGTGGTGTTAGTCACCCTGCTTTAGATGTAGCACTCTTGTTACTAGAGGCGAGTGAAGGCTTCCTCTCTCACTCACAGTCAATTGGCCGCCAATTCAGTGTCACTGAAATGGGAGCAATTTCAGAACATCTGCCTCTGGCGACAGTGGCTCTCTGTTTTCTAAAAGCTAAATGCCTTCGCTTACAGACACTGCACACACACAATTGAAATTTGTATATATGCGAATGTTGCTAACTCAGCTGAAAAATATTTCATCATGAATGCATTCAGACTCTGAATTCTTTAGCTCATCCGGTCAAGTTAGTAAGGTTGCCGAGATGCTGTGAACAGACAGACTGGTATTTTTGTGCCCACATTGTGAGCTTCTTGGAGATTTAAACACATAACTGCTTAGACAGATGTCAGAAACACCTTCTGTTAAACACAGTTTAATACCCTGCAGTAAATACCAGCCGGGTGTAGCATATAATATTTGGATTGTGCTGAGACTTTGCTGAGAGTTTGATTCAACTCGGTGATGATTTTTAGGCTGTACCTCTGTGCTGCATAACGCAGGTTTCATGTTTGCCCTCTAGAATGCCCTCTTCATGTTTACCAACCAAAGTCTCCACCAACACCTGAGAAATATATATCTGGCTAGTTTAGGGGACCTTCATCATAATGGTTACAATAACCACTTGCTTAAAAATAGGGTTCGACCACAGTCATGGACAAAAGAAACCAATGTTGATTGTTGGTTAAAAAAAGGAAACGAACTCCGGTCTCCAGTGTTAAAGTCCAATGTTCTGTTGTCCAATCCATCCACCCCAACCTCTATAATACATCACACCACTTCCTCCTTTGCTCCCAACAGACAAGTGCCACACTTCCACACACGGCTGCACAAGGGCTTTGTGACTCGAACGCACACATTTGTTGTTTTTAGACATTTGCTGAAACAACTGATCAGACGCCGTTCGACAATTTGACAGCACTTTCTTTGAAGCATGCTGACACCTTGAGAGTCAGCAGCTGTCAATTTGTAAATGACCGTACAGATATTAAATACATAACGACCTGTCTATACAGGAGGCATTTTGCTTAAAAGCGCCCTGAAGCATATTTTTATGCTTCAAGTTTATTTACTTCCGTTTTATGCACGTAACAGAGATGGAGGACTGTAGCTGCTGCTGTTGTTCTGCTAATGTGCTGCTTTTGCTACACAGGCTGTAGACGCGGTGTGAGACTTCCCACCAGTCAGTCAGTTGAGAGGTGAAGAAATCTACAGCAAGTCCAGTTGCCTTTAACTCAGAACCTCTAGATATCCTATGCCCAGGATGACTGAGAATCTTTACCAAAACCTAGCCTAAAGACATGTTCATGTGCGTACATATGAGCAAGAGAAGTGTAAACTGGTGCTTTTTGGCATTTTGGAAGTTCTCTGTGAAGTCCCAAATGAGAATCAGAGTTGTAATTAGAGCAACAGACTGCTGTAGCTTCTGGGGAACCCTGTATCAAATTTAGAATGGTGCCACAAGTCTCTAAACTACTCTAAAAGGCATAATTAACCATAACTTCAATTCACCACTGCAGCTCCCCTAACTAATATTAGTAATTTACCCCCTATTAAGATCTAAGTATTAAATGTGACAAGCTAACTTGCCTTAAGCGCTAAGATGACTGCTATGAGTATCCAGTGCTCTACAAAATTTCCTTTTAAAAATTCATGACATTAAAGGCTCTGATATCCTGCACTGCAAAGAACTTTGGTCAAAAACATGCAACTGATTCTTTTAAACCCTCTGAATAAATGTGTCTGCTTATCACGTAGTCATTTCAAATAAAAACTCAAATATATTTTGTTCATTGACATGACAAGAAATTGATGTTTCTATTTGATAAGTGAGTCAACATTTAATTTGCAGAGTTGGCTGGAGGGGACTAAATGTTGCTGAATAGGCTGAAGTCCAGCAAAGGACACTATCAGACCTGTCAGTGTAGAATGCAGAAGAGCAGCTAATGTGCTACAAGGCATTTAAATGGTTGGCATGCCAATTATGCTTCTTCTGGCACGCCAATTTTAATGAAAGTACGGTACATTTGTACAGTATGATAAATTATGGGGATTTGCAGTGATAAACTAGTTTTATTTAAGAGAAGTAGTTCATGGTTGATGGTGTTACAAAGAGTTAATACAGCAGGTAAGATAGGTAGCTATTATGACAGAGTAGAAAGTGCTGGAGGAGAGATAGCAGCTGTTACTGCTGCTATCTTACTGCTTATCTGTAGTGTAGGACAATTGCAGGTGATACACCTAGGAGACAAACCAGTGTTTTTTATCAGCACCATCAGCCTGTGTGTGTATCTGAAAGCTGGGGCCACACTCTGAGGTACAGGTGTATTCATAGGTGTCAGAGACCCCATCTCCTCATTTATTCATTTAATCTGTGCCCAAACTAATGACGGTGTATGAATATGCTCAGTCATTTTCAAAGCAATCTGCCCCTTAGATTTTATTATTGTTGTGTATGAGTTGTAATTTTGGTCTGATGTTGGCACTAGAGGAAAAGAGACCAGGATCAACAAAATTCATAGGATTCATTATCAAGGGATCAGGAATATATAAAGTAATACTCATGGAACACCTGGCCATTAGTCTTTGATTTACCTTGTCATGGCACAAAGTTTTGGTCACATGGAAATTTTGGCCTGATGGTGGCAAAGGAATCAGCCTGTACTGACTATGAATATCCATATGAAAGTCTGGCCAAGAGTTGTTGAGATATCTGGACCAAGTGTTAGAAGGACAGATTACCTATTAACCAAAATGGTCAACAATACCATCTCCGTTAGCAGGCCAACAAATGGAGTACAGGCTAAAGAATGACATCACATTAAAATTAGTTGAATCAAGTATTAAAGCTCTTTAACTTCTCTAAATGTGTCTGTCTGCTGTTTGGTGCTGGGCAGGTAGTATACAGTGGGGTTATCAGAGCTTTGTCCCTGAAAATAGAAAAACATCTGCAAGTGTCTTAAAATTCTGCCTGACCTGAAAATGTTGCTTGACCATGTCTTCTGTCTGTAATCTTAAAACCATAAAGTAAGGTCTCTATAAAAATGTTGTTGAGTAGCAGATCACCAGCCCTGAGAGCATTATCTTAGGGACTGGCAACAGTCCCAGGCCCTCACCCTTACAAACTCTGCACTACACTGAGCAGAAGTAATAAAAAGCCTGTGTGTTGTGTGCCGTCAACAACAATAATAACAACATGGACAATGAGTTTCATTGACGTGATTTGCTTATATTCTGCTGACCTTGGGAGCAGAGATAAAGCTGTCACTGTGTGGTAGTTTTAATCAGACTCAGGGACCTTGAACTTATGAATTAACTATTGTCCTTCTACTCAACTAGGGGCAAAAAACTTTGAGCTGGTTCAATTTGTCAGGCCAAGTTGGCAGGCCATTTAAATTGGTTGGACGTAGAGGCATATATCAGAGGTGACACCTAGAGAATAATAGCTGTGATTCATGTGACCAGCTCTTTTCCTTCACATTCTCACTTTCTTTATCTCTGTTTCTCCGGCTCTCGTCTCCGTCGCTTCCCTCTCTGCTCTCGCTCACTCAAGCCACTCTACCCTTCCTCTTGTTCTCATCCTCCCTCTCTTTAATGGCCCAACAGAGATAGTGTGTCATTAAGAGAGTGAAGATAGGGTCTGCTTGATGAGATG